>JAAGKR010001415.1:57684-69655 GCA_011419295.1 Clarias macrocephalus
GGAGAGAGAGAGAGAGAGAGAGAGAGAGAGAGAGAAAGCATTAGAGTTTGCATGATCATCAGTTCTGCACAATGCACACCTGCAGTAACCTTACAGTCCAGTAGGGGGCTGCAGCAGATTTTGGGAAACACTGGCTTAACCTTTACTGTATCGTTGACATGCATGTTAATTATAGGAATATTAACGACTAGCAACGATTTGAGATACAATTTTTCAACTTTGAAATCGATCAAAAGTGATGCGCATTTAGTAGAAACTGTGCTTTGTATTTTAAATCCTGTCGAAAGTTTAAGCTAGGCTAAGCTAAGATTAGATGTTCCATACTAAATATTTTTACAACCCATGATATTTTTAGCCTACATGTACATGTAAACCTCAATGCAAGTCAATAATTCGACCTGACGAGCGATTAAACGAGTGTTGTTTAAATTATCTAATTTAAAAGCTCTTTGAAATGAAAACACCTATTCAACCCATAACTTGTTACAATCAAACCTCTCCTTCAGTACAGTCAGCTTAGAAATCAAAGCAAACGATCCGTTTCTGTCTCGCGTTACTCCCTTCTTGTCGAACCACCATTCCGACAGAACGCCAACTCGGACTCGGCGTCTGGCTACACTGCACCCGGTGTCGGAGGTTTTAACAGACAAACAGCGCAACAGATTTCTGCACGGCTTAGTAAAAAGTGTCAGGCTTGTGGATGGTTAAAATTCCACACTGCCTGTAGAAAAAAGCCTGGATTACATAACGCCCGCTGAGCGGCACAGATTTCCAAACAGGGGTTACGAACGCGCTCTTGTCTAAACCATGCTGTCAGATCTTGTTACATCGTGCTGTGATAAATCTCGCCTAGGTGTTCACAACGTCACTCAAATCACATTCCTTTCAGTCATCCCTTTGTAAACCAGTCACACACACACGTCTAAAACCTTATTGTTCTTCCTTTCATGTTCTCATCACTCGCCTTCTCAACAACCGAACTCAAACCGGCACAAACCGGATAATGAATGAATGAATGAATGAATGAATCAATGAATCAATCAATACACTACTCTAGCAGTACATGTTCACTTCCTGCTATCAGATGGAGCAAAAGTCTCGGATTCCCACAGGGACAGAAACTGCACTCATCCGTGTGTGACAATCGTCTGTTCAACGAAGCTTAAAGTAGTTTCCATGGAAAGGGGGAGAGGAACACTTATCCTGGACAACTCTGTCTCATTTATCACCAGCATGCACAAGGGACAGAAGGGAGACCATATAAGCACCGACTGTTTGCAGAAACACTCGTCTCCTTAACGACCTCCAACAGCAGCTTAAGTGCTTTCCACAGAAACTGCACAAAGCTACGAGATTGGCAAACTGCACACGTCGTGCCAATGGAGAGAAAAAGAAAGGAGAAAAAAAAAAAAAAAGCGTCAAGGATTTAACCCTCGCCTTTCAACTCGATATTTCTGGACCCTTCACACTCAAGGATGTTCTCTGAATTAAAATTCTTACCGGCATTCGAAGCTGTGACATCACACACCTTAAATCAGCTTCACACTGACGAGGCGTTACCTTCAAAGCGTTTAACAAAATTAGGATGTTCTCACTGGCACTAACTCATGACAAATCTTAAACTGACTACAAACTTGTAACAGACTCGTTACTTCTCCCAAATCTCCACTACACGTTCCTGTCAATATGGCATCAATTCAAACATCACGGAATTCTTTTATTTAGACACGTTTTCACTTGAGGTGGTTTAACGTTCTACAATCCTACAGGTGGTGCACTGTAAACTATTCACACATGGGTAGGCAGCACAGCATCCTGTGTAACAGGAGCTAACAATTCTCCAAGTTTGTAATAATCTACATTAACCTACTATATAAATATAAAGGGAGTAAAGTTATACACAATGCAAAATCCAATTTTTTTATACCACTGTAAAAATAAATAAATAAAAAGTATCACTGGGCTACAGGTGATAATCCAGTCAGCTACCCGTTATGCTTGTTTATAACTGACATCACTTCTTGTAGTTTATACAAATTGTTTTATTTTTCCCCCTCTATAAAATCAGCGACAAAACATGCAGCACGATTGCAATTCTAACAATAAACGTGAAACACTGACCGTATCATATCAGGGTGGTCAATAAAACGGCTGAGACTAAATAAATAAAAAATTTATCATTAAACAAACAGCACTAACGTAAGAACGCTCGTTAAAAACAACTCCATCAGGAAACAGGAGTGTGTTAAACTAAAATGGAATACAATGCGAGTCTAATGTGTCAGAGCTCCACCAAAGTGTGTGTGTGTGTGTTAATGCTCCAGCTCAGAAATACCACCCAGATAAAGTATCTTCATACACTGTTTATTTCACTCCTCCTCCAAACAGGTTTCTGTGTTTATATAAATGCTGAGCCATGCCCCTCATTAGATCAGCAGAGCTAAGAGGCCAGCAGAGGGAGGGGCTCTTCTTGTGATGAGGTCACATTAGGGGGGAGGAAATCTAATGGTCTTGTATAACCACCAGCCAATAAACATTAAAAACAGGACAAAAAGCAGAAGGTCTCCCTCTGACACACATCATGCAGACCTGAGACCTACCTGAACGTCGAATTGAATTTTACACAACAGGTACTCTTTAAAGATTAATCCAATTAAGTGCTGTGAAGACCGGCGTCTGTTTTGCATGCTGCTGTACAGACAGGGTAGGAAAAGCGTCCGGGGTTTTGTACGGTACGTAGGATCGAGGATAAGAAATGACTGAGTGTTCATGATCGTCATTACAGCACAAGTGTAGTTTCACGTTAACAAAAAGAAAAAAAAAAGAAAAAAAAAGGAGGTAGAAACGTGTCGAGTCATGTGACTTAGTCATTATGGTGATGAATTTCGATGAGCACTGTAATGAGGTTTTAATGCAAAAATTAAAAAACGCCAGATTTCAAATAGTACTACTCGAGGCATCATTTTCTTCCTGTTCCACCACAGGGCAGCTGAATTCTCAAGTCTGATCGGTCAGAAAGCATGGGTTTGTTTTCTAGAACAGAATGTACAGCATGGTGACGATTTTAATAATGAGATGTTTAACAATTTAGGGAGGGAGTCTCCACTATCAGTGCAACTTTTCCATCACAGGAAGGTCTATCCAGGGAAGAATAAAGCTATACAGACGTCTGCGATTTCCTAAGTCGATGTGATTCGTGTTGACCAAAATTCTAAATTCATCCTTTTTTTCCCCTTCGATTGGTTTATTGTATTGGCAAATCATTGCTGGAACTCCGGTTCCCATCCAGCGCAGACGCCATGTTGTGACTCAAGCGTGGTCACATGACCTTCCACAATTCTCAAGGTTTGTAGGAAACATGACCCAATAGAACCTCTTTGTTCCACCTGAGAAGAAATTTTTTTTTGATTAAAAATATAAGGCTCGAATTAGTTTATGTTTATGCTTTCAGGATTGTCTCATCAAAATGAGCTGTGCTAAGTGAAGAGAAGATTTAAAAATGAATAAATAAATAAATAAATAAATAAAAACGCTTTTAAGGAAATAAATATTTAAACCTGATATAGCAGAAGGAAATTATGACTCTTGGAGGCGTCACACATAACTAATTAATTAAATCAGTGGCGATTTAACTTGCTGTAAAAGGAAAAATCAATGACTCCCCTGTGGGCACATTGAGTCATGCTGGTCTGTGTCGCCTCACACGGTCCCTGTTTACTTTCCTACAACAGCACACATCATGGGGTCTATTTTTTATTTAACATCTGCACAAACCTCATTTGTTGAGTTTTAAAAATGTATAGGCTTTGCACCCCCTCAGGATCATAGAGATCACTGCACACTGTACTGTATATTGTCTATCTATGACTCGGGTCTCATGTGCATCCTGTGTTGAACACGATCTGCTCTGGTTTCTGCACTGCGTCACTCGAGGGCCGCCTCCCTCCCACTCGTTGTACCACTCGCATCCATCATAGCGAGGAAGGCTACAATAATTGCCGGATAAAATGAGGTCTTACAGTATGAAGCTGGTGCTCCGTTATCCTATCTGAGCGACACGTTCATCATCATCATCATGACCGAGCCAGGTCACAGGCACACCTGAATTACTACTGGGGGCATTTTGTGCCAAAAAAAAAAAAAAAAAAAAAAAAATTAACTGAACATTTTGAATACATAATGCATTCAGCATTTATTTATATAAAGCTGGTTTGTGCTGTAATTAACTCATGTATTAATTGTAATTGCATCCCTTGGCACTAAACGCAAGAGTATTTGTGGTGAAGCTTTTGTAAACATGTATATAAGTAATATAAACATATAACGTGTAAATATACATGCAATATAAATATGTAGACGGAAACAAATATATTTGTAATATATAAAGAAAATAAATAATACAAATATATAAATGAACATCCTCAGAATCCTCAAGGTTAAGCCTGTCTCAAGGTGGATTAAGGCGGATGTGTAACCCAACCACACTGTTCAGACATGCGCAGTAGCGCTCTGTACAACAAACACGGGCATCCGAGATGCGTCAGAACAGCGCAGAGATGCGCGTGCTTTGATCTAGTACCTACAATAGCACAAGTATCTGCGTTTCTGCGTCGCACCGTTGACGTTTCCGCGTCTACGCCATTTTGCGATGGTTTCTCAATGATGGCGTGACGAAATGATGATTTTACAGCCACGTTAGTCACTCAAACCAGGGTGTTAGCCATTTTGATTTCCTGTTCCAATGTGGGTGAGAGAGATTACTCATCCTCAAGCTCAAACTCAAGTACAACCTCCGAGGAACAAGAAAAGTACCCCCTCCCCCCGACAGGCTAATGCTAACCACCACCCACTGCTGATGGGAATGTGTACGTGCACACTCGCACACCCGTCAACCTTCTCCATCCTTGCATGATCTATCCCTCGATAAATCAGAAAACATACTGGTTATTACTTTTAAAAAAAAACGTAGTGTAGAATTAAATAAAAAATCGCTACTCTTATTTCTTTTAGTATCTTTTCCTGTTTGTGTGTACTTGAGGCCAGAACGCGGAAGAGGAGGAGGATAATGTCCTAACTTGCGTCAAGGTTGTCAGTGATGAAACATTTTTTTCTCTCTCTTCGTGCTTCTCTACAAAAATAATCACCAATATTATTTTTATTTTAATATAAACCCTGCTTCAAAAGCTGAACTACACAAAGTAATTCACAAAAACCTGCATTATTCTGCAATATTAGCTAACCGTTACGGTTAGCATAAATTATTACATGCTAGTTTTTCACAATACACATTTCATATATAATAGAATTGCATTCACATAAATTAAAAAGGAAAAAAAAACACTTTCAATAAATAACCACCTGTCGAAAAATACTTCCTGACGCCAAACCAAATTAAAATGAAGATTATTTGTGCTCAAATAAACCACGCACAACAATTCCAATCACATAAAACGACTCAAGTCTACACCGATATATTAATTTCTTACCTGGAAGGTGTGTAAAAGCTAGAGGATGTGCTGAGAGGGATGGGAGGCTTGCTGTCCGACACGCTCTGCCGTTGTGATGCCGCAACGCAACGTGACCGCTTACAAAACCCCCTCATAAATATTAATTTGTACGTGCTTACGTCCCGCCGTACGTCGCGACGTATGTGTTCTACGCCTAGCTGAGGCATGTCTTTTAGGCACGTAGGCATTTAGGATGACTTGCTATATTATAAAAATGTCTTGGATTTCGGTCCATGGAGAATAAATAGTTCTGTGTACACACTCAAAACGCACGTTACATCGTTATTCAATGTTTATTTCAGTTCCGTTTGATATTGATTATAATAAAAGGATAAAACTGATGTTAAGGATTCTGTGACCTTGAGGAGGGTCATAACATCCTGGACCTGCCTCATGAACCCTTACAAATGCGTCTTACATTTTAGTGAAAAATACTTCGTACAAGCCAGTTCACCAGCTTGGAAAAAAAATTTAAAAAAAAGAAACGAGGCAATTAAATATGATAGCTTGTTTGTGCGATTATTTATTCAAATCCTAAGCAAGTACAAAACACAAGGTTAGGGTCATGACAACAACTTAACCTGATACTATCTTTATATTCTGAATATGAAATATATTTTGTCATTTAAAGACATAAAGTATGAAGCAAACACTGTTGTATCAGAATATACGATGTTGGTAATGGGAGGAAAAAGCATAATTATCTATATAAATAAATTAAAGGTTTTCTTTGTACTCTTTCAATAATGTCTTTACGTTTCATACATTGGAGGACCCGAAACCAGTCTCAGAAATTTTTCTGTATGTGTGTCTGACTGTCTGGTTGTCTGTATGTATGTCCAGCCGATTTTGTCACAGCATCATGCAAAAATGGCTGAACAGAATTTAATGGACCTTTGTCAGTTCTTCAGATTGACTTCAGTTTAAAATGTTGAGTAGAAGGGATGTTATGAGCTTTTTCCCTTGAGGTGGGCGTGGTTATCTGCATCACTCAACAGAGTCAACCAACGTGATAGTTTACTTGTATACACAAAGTTTGCGGAAGACACAGAACTGACCGCAATGCACCTACAAGCCGGCACAATCTATATAAATATACAATAAAGGTTTTGTCTGTCTTCTCTTTCAATGATATCTTTACATTTAATACATTGGAGGACCTGAAACCAGTCTCAGAAAGACAGGCAGACATGTACGTGGGCTTCAACCTGTAATAACAATATAACAATATCATTGATTACATTAAAGCTGATCAGCTTTTTTTTCTTTTTTTAACCTATTTCTACAAAGTCTTTACCCGTCAATGACGGATACCAACATTAGTGTCTATATATAAAACAGAAATTCAGTTTGTGTTTTCATGTTTACAAAGGCGTTTCTCACTGAACGTCAAAGTAGGCTGGATCAGGAAAAGGATGCATTAGACAATTTAAGGAAGGCTGGTCTTGCTTTAAGAGGCCAGGAATATTAGATGAGAATGAAACCTACAGTTGACAGTAATGTAAACTACTGGATACCAACCAGAATTAAACAACAAAGATGAAGAAAAACAGTAGGCAGAGTCGTCTATAGTGAAAATGGGTACATGCTGAGCTCATAGCTACTGAAACCCCTGATCAGACTGCAGCGTGAGGAGCAGCAAGTTGACCGCACATTCCATTCGCAGGTAATGGTAGCATGTAGTATTTTATATGAAACAAAACCGGCAATATTTGTTTTCCTTGTTAATGTTTAGGTCTGATTAAAGAAGTCAAATTAAAGTCTGACTTTAAAATATGACTCCTTGCTTATGTATTTCTACTTAAATATATGAAAATATGTAGACATCTGTCTATCACATTTATATGTGCTTTGTTCCAGATGTAATCCCTCTTTAATCCAGTTATAATAAGCTAAAATGCATATCCTTTGCTGTATTGTACACTAAGACTGGAAGTAACTTTACATTTGGTTTGCACTGCATCACATCCTGTTTCTTCATTTATAACCTTAAACAGTGCTTTTTGATCTGAAATTGCTCCCATGTGTAGTAAACACTGCAAGGAAACAGTGGACTTGTATGCTAAATCACATGTTGTTGGTAGTCTTTCAGCTGCTCCCGTCGAAGTGTCGCCACAGTGGGTCAACTGATCCACACAACTTTTACGCTGAATGCCCTTCCTGACTCAACCCTTTCATTTTATCCGGGCTTGGGACCGCCACAGCATCCAGTGGCTGGGGTAGGAATCGAACCTAGGCCTTCTGCATGGTAGACAGGAAACCTACCACGAACCAACAATGCCCTGTACACCAAGTCACATAATACTTATAAATGCTTATTCCATTATATTCATGATCATGAGGTAGGTCCACCAGTTTTTCTGTGGTAAAACACATGCATTAAAAATAATGAAAAATTGTGGTTTTGTGGAATTGAGCAAAATGCCTGTAATGTAATGTACATGCAGTGGTTTTTAACTAGCATGTTTTTTTTTTTTTTTCAGTTTAACTTTAAAATTGATCATTTGTATGTGTTGTATATATTAGCCCTGAGATACGCAAAAAAAAGAAAATTAAGCATGAATAATCTTCTTATAACATAAACCATGAATACATTTAACACTTATTCTTCTACATTTTATCAAAGGACGCAAGAATTTCCCAATAAAATATTATGAAAAAGATGTACAAATAAATGTACAAAAAAAAATTTCAAACTAACAACATTACTTAGCTTCTTGCTACAAAAATGCTCCCTGTAGAACGTTGCCCCGAGGCACATGCCCTTGGTCATGAGCCTCCACTAGTTCCACATTGGCCAGCATTAAGGTTTCTTGAGCAGAGGTAGAGGTCGAATGTCTGAGGAAATCACAGTCAAAGTCAAAATCGGGAAATGGTTCGAGGGCCAGACCTCGGCACGCTCTGGCAGGGCGGTCGGGACGCTTCTTCAGTTCCAGGATCAGGTTCATTGGACTTTTCTGTAAGAGCTGCGAGTCGAATGGAGTGCCGCGAAAAAAGGTTTGGCGCTTGAAGCGCTCCAGTGTTCGCAGGCGCCGGATCGGGGTCTTACACAGCAGCTGGCAGGGACGAGGAAATCAGCATGAGGTCATGGCTTAGATTGTACACATATTTAGGTTTAGGGTTAACTGGTCCAATCTTAAGGGAGAGTTTATTTTTCTCACCTCAGTTAGCAACAGAGCAAAGGGAGGAGAGAAGCTTCTGGGCATCTCATAAGAGAAGCAGCGCACTTTCCTCAGCATGCAGCAGTGATCGGACTCTGGGGGTACAGGGAACTATAAAAAAACAAGTGAGGACATTAAGTACATCAAAAGCACATTCAAACCTGATTCTCATTCTATACAGAGTGCATTGCCACTTCACGCTCAATGATTTTAATAAAGATGAATGAGCACATGACTGACTCTAGTTAGGATGTGAGTACACCATGCACACACTCCTTCACACCTCGAGGCAACTGTAGCCGCATGTAGCTTGTGCTTTTCTGTTTACCAAAGTTGTAAAGTGTGGTTATTTGATTTACTGTAAAAGTGAAAAGTGCTTAGACTGTTCATTCAAAGGCATGTAAGAATTTGCTAATAATATAATCCTTTTTACGGATTATTTGCCTAGCATTGAGGCTTCACACCTGTCTGGAGTTTGCATCTTCTCCCCATGCTTGGTGGGTTTCCTCCGGGGTATTCCAGTTTCCTCTGACAGTCCAAAGACATGCAGATTCGGCTGGACAATAACTGGATTATATCGTATTGTAACTGGTTTAGGTAGTGTGTTAGGTAGTGTGTGTGCATGCTTGTGTGCCCTGCGTTGGAATAGCGCCCCATCCAGGGTGTACCCTGCCTTGTGCCCTGAGTCTCCTGGGATAGGCTCCACAGTCTTCCCGCAAACTGTATAGAGAATGAGTGAGATTGACTTGAGTATAGACATGAACTTTCCAATTTTCTAACTTTTTGGATTATACAGAGTGAAAACTAAATCTATTTATGATCAGACTTGATATTTAAGGGGAGTGGTTGCTCAGGTGGCTAAGGCTCTAGGTTGTTGAATTGGGGATCTGGTAATCTTGGTTCGAGCCTTGCTGTCGGTTGTTGACCCCATGCCACAACATGCAGTGCTGGTCCCAAGCCCGGCCAGAAAAATGGGAGGGTTGTGTCAGGAAGGGCATCCGGCATAAAAACTGTGCCAAGTTGTATGCAGATCAGATGGTTTGCTGTGGGACTCCTTGACGGGAGCATATGAAAGAATTTTTATCAGACCTAATAATTATAATTCTTGATTTAGTACCTAATTCTGTCACTTCCTTAAATTACGGAGGAACTCTGTACAAACAGGCAGCTAAGCTATCACATCACTTCCTGTGTGCTGCCTCTCCAAAACCACTGAACATTGTGCAAAATAACAAACAGCGAAAACATGGTATTGGTGCTAAACATGATTTTTCATTTTTTAAAATGATTATTATTTGAAGTGAGACTGTATAATGCTGAAAAATGGCCATTTTTGGGGCACATATAAAATCATCTCTCCAAACTTTAGCAACTTTCAATTTTTAGAAAAGCAAGATTGGTCACTTCCATGTTGCGTCAACTTTAGCGCACGCATTTTCTGTATTAGATGTATAATATAAAAATAAATAAATAATCCAATTTAGTTTTCACGTATGTATTTTGGTTGAAACTAAAACAAAAATATTCTCCAAATGCTATCGATCCAAAAAAAAAAAAATTAAAGAAATAGTCGGTGTGACCTGCAGTCGAGCATGACTGGCTAAAAACATCCCTGTACAATGATGCAGTCACGTGTCAGGGACCTGCTTTGTGACCGCACCTTGCCGGTAGCCAATGCGAAGAGCAGGATCCCGAGTGACCACCAATCAGCGGCGTGGCTGTATGGACCCCCGCTCAGGACTTCAGGGGCTGTAATGTAACAGGAAACTTTTATAGGACACAATAATGTTCTTTACACAAACACTAACTGAACTGCAATATTACTTAGAATTACAGTTTATTTAATATACACAGAGGATCTGCATCTTTTGTATAGCCTTGTATTGTACAAAAAAAAGAAAAAAAGAAATTAACCCATGTATTGAATTGTCCCGCAGATAGTGAAGGCCCTTCTTCCCTGTTCGAGCCTCCGGGACAAACCGAAATCAGCCAGGCGTAAATGCCCTGACACACATGAACACAACAAATCATTACTATACAATGATCCATTGACACGCTAACTGTTAAGTAATTTGTTAAATTTTACATCCATTACAGTCTCCAACAACTAATATAGTACTATATTTTATTTTTATTTTATTTGTAGTCAAATTTAATTTGTCTGTAATAATAAATAAAAAAAAATCTGTGAATTTGCACAGCATTATTAACAGCTGGGATTGTTGTCGATTCTGGAATGTTCTGGAATGGCTAGAAAAAACAATCCACAGCACCATCTAGTGGACGGTATGGAAAACACATCATGCACTTACCCTGGTCTGATAACAGAACATTCTCCATCTACATAAAAAAAGCAGATATTTTCAGATCCCTGCTTTGATCTCTCATTATGTCATCTTTACACAAGATATGAGAAATCAGTATCCTGACCTTAACATCACGGTGGATGATTCCGAAATCGTGAAGAAACCCTGTGGAAAAAAAAAAAGGATTAAAGCACAGTCCTCCACTATAAAAGGCAACCGAGTTTAAAATCCTTACCTAGAGCGGAGCCAAGCTCAGCAGCAAACACCTTAACTGCATCCTCTCCAAAGTGTCCGATCATCACCCAGTAGGTGTATAAGTCTCCTGTGCTGCAGTAGTCACACACTGGAGAGGCAAGGAAGAGGACACCATGTACGATAATAGTCTCACTGTCACTTATACACACACACAGAGGATCATGTTTGTTACATGTCAAGACCGTCCATCTCACATACTGGATGTTCTCTTCCATATAGCGTACACACACACACACACACACACACACACACACACACACACACACACACACACATATAAACACAGACCGACCCTTTTTCTCATCCTGCATTCGACATCTTCTAATTTCCAAGTCAGAAAAACTAAAGTAGGCCCTATGAGCGATGGTCTCGTCAACCCAGAGTTAAGAACTCTTACATTTAACTAAGCTATACTGTATATACAGATGTATACAGATACATTTCGGGTGCACACAGGTGACGAATGGCGTCATGCCGAGGTGCGATTTTATATTTCTGAATTAAGTCGAATGCAGCATCAAAGAGTGAATCTTAACGTACACTAACATGCATCTGACATCTTAGCAGATGTTCTACAGCTGATATAGTCACACAAGTATACAGTATTATACATATTAATGCAGGTTGGTGAGCTCAGTGCAACAGACACCACAACCACAACCCATTCTCAAGACTATTTTTATAGCTACAAGTCCACTAAGTGAAGGGAAGAGAAAGAAATAAGGAGTGAAAAGGAACCGGA
>JAAGKR010001415.1:69675-113397 GCA_011419295.1 Clarias macrocephalus
CTCTTCCCGTGAACACTGGGTTGCAAGGCAGGAATACAGTTTCAAGGAGACTGTTGGCCACACACACACACACACACACACACACACACACACACACACACACACACACACACACACACATATAAACACAGACCGACCCTTTTTCTCATCCTGCATTCGACATCTTCTAATTTCCAAGTCAGAAAAACTAAAGTAGGCCCTATGAGCGATGGTCTCGTCAACCCAGAGTTAAGAACTCTTACATTTAACTAAGCTATACTGTATATACAGATGTATACAGATACATTTCGGGTGCACACAGGTGACGAATGGCGTCATGCCGAGGTGCGATTTTATATTTCTGAATTAAGTCGAATGCAGCATCAAAGAGTGAATCTTAACGTACACTAACATGCATCTGACATCTTAGCAGATGTTCTACAGCTGATATAGTCACACAAGTATACAGTATTATACATATTAATGCAGGTTGGTGAGCTCAGTGCAACAGACACCACAACCACAACCCATTCTCAAGACTATTTTTATAGCTACAAGTCCACTAAGTGAAGGGAAGAGAAAGAAATAAGGAGTGAAAAGGAACCGGACTCTAGGTGTGATGTGCCACTGCGACAGTGCATTTCATTATTTCTTTTCTTCAGGCACAAGATGACATCAGGACGGTTCACTATAAGGGTGGGACAATGTGTTCTCGGGCAAAGAGACAAAGGGAGCAATTTCTGATATTGAAAAATGGACAGGCAGCTACTTAAGATATAATTTATCCTCCTAGCTGCTATGCAGTTGTGCTCTGCTTTCTTCAAGCATGAAATGGGAAAATGAATAGTGACTAAATGAATGGCATTTCTAGATTTCCTTTAGTTTTCAGAAATTTTCTGTTCTGCAGTGATTTTTGAGTCGCATCGTCACACTGCATTTGAACGGTTTGACGGCAAAATGAGACATATCCACCTGAGCAGTTTTTAGAAAGAAAAAAAAAAAGCAATAATTATTACAAGCTGTTAGCAAATATTTTGGGGTGTCACAGGTGTAAAAAAGCACAATTGCCAAAACTTTATGTCAAAATTGTTTTGGTTATATGAATTTTAAATGATTTCGCAAACTGCTATAAATCCACCTCTTTGCTCCAGTGAATAAATCAGCCTGCTGTTTGTGTTTGTGGCCATGTACGTAAATGTCCAGATTGGTATCAGTAATAATGTTCGTTGAGTTTTTAATTGTGTTTTTTTGTAGTGAGTCACTGGCAGCAGCAAGGAAAAACGTCTCAAGTTTTGTTGCACGCAATGCTTTTTTAATTGCAATGATTGATGAAACTTTAAAAACAGTAGAAAAAAACTTTAGTTCACGGTGACATCAAGTTTATTTTTTAGTTTTAGTTTAGTTTTTTGATGACAGTGCCTTATTTAAAAAAATTAATAAATTCTTATAGACCACTGCTGAAACAAAAAGAGCTATAAGAATGGTGTTTATCTTGTTTTGCCGTGAAACTGTTCACAAACAATTTCATTCTGATTAAAAAATGCTTGAAGTAAAAGAGCACGTAAGGGAGTCTGTGACAACTCAGGAGGAAACAGTGCTTGTCAACATCCTGACGTGAGGAAAGGAGGAGGTAAGCTGGGCCGAGGGGGCTGGGGTCTGTGTCACTCACTAATATAGAGATGGTGCTGGGTCTGCCAGCAGTCCTGCAGGTCGTGGACGAAAGGGTGGCGGACCTGACGCTGCAAAGCAACAGTTAGACAACAACATACACAGGACAACCGAGTGAGCTGACTACTGAGGGATCAGAACGTCTGAACTTTACACAGTGGAGAGATTGTGACTTGTGATCAGTTTACATTATAATCCACTAAAGAAATGTCTTTCTACCCAGTTTTTATTTATAATTTTTTTTAAATATGCAGACAACTACAGACATTACAATTAGAGGTAAAAGCTTAGATGCACCTGTACCAACCTGGACTATCACCTCTTCCTTAGACTGGTCCAGCACACCCAGACGAAGAATCTCAGACTTCGGGATGACCTAAGTTTCCAAACACATACACGCTGTGTGAGAACTCAGATCTTACACAGTTCACCATGGACCTCATGGACCACGGCAAGCCAGGCCTTCCTAGATACTGTCCATGGGGTTTTCTTGGCAAGGATACTGGAGTGGGTTGCCATTTCTGTCTCCATTTCCTACGGGCAATTTTGAAATGCCAATTAGCCTAATCTGCATGTCTTTGGAATGTGGGAGGAAACCAGAGAGCCCAGAGGAAAACCACCAATCACAGGAAGAAAATGCAAACTCCATGCACACAGATCCGACGCAGGAATCAAACGCAGGACCTGGAGGTGCAAAGCCTCAGTGCTAACCAGTAAGCCACCATACCACCTGCTCCTGCTGTACATTATTCCAATATTCCTATAGAGCGTTCCATTTGTGGATGGAATAAATATGAAAAAACTTTAAAAAGTAAACTTTGTAGTCTTAGCAGCTAGCAAAAAGAAATTGCAAGAAAATGGTTGAATCCAGAGACACTTAATTTTATCAAATGTATGGACAGAAAACACAATATAGTATGAAAAACTAATATTTTAGTATTATATGTATTATACAAAATTTACTTTTTAGCCATTTAAGACTGAAAAAAAAGTGAACAAAAAATGTCACTGGTGTTTGTCTTTTTGTTTTTTTTTCATTTTATTGGCCAGGGCTTAAACAAGCAAATCAGAATTTCCCCCTATTGTGACCTCATACATCACCTAACCCTCGCCTAGCTCGAAGCTCAACTTCGTTCTCCGGGTGCCATTTTTAAGAGTTACAGTAAACAAGCCTAGGCTAGCAGGTAGTGGATAGCTGCTAATAGCGAACCTACACTTCTTCAGCTAAGCGATGTGAATTAATGCTCTTACATACTGTATATATTTCCCTGTATTGTGTTTGTTCATAAGAAATGCAGGTGAAATGCTTGATAAGCTTCCCAACATGGATAATTCCAGTTCCTGTGTTCTGATTGACTAGGAAAATGCACTTAAAGGGTTGTTATGAGGCAGTTCATTTAATTCTACAGACACTGAAACATTGCGCTTGGAAAAGGAGTGAAACCAAAAGATATTTAAGCAACCGGAATGCAGGACCTGAGCTGTATTTCAGCTGGCGCATTAACACACATTTTGGAGAGTTCTAAGACTTACATTTACATGTTTAAAAAGAAGTATAGTGTGTGATTATATTTTGTCTGTATAATTATATGTGTAATCACATGAGCTCTCACATGTTTCTCTGTGATTAACGACAGCTTTCAGAGCTTCGAACTAAATCCAAACACATGTTTACTACATCACTCTGTTCTCTCCTGAGCTCTTTAGTGCTTACATAATCAAATTATCAAGCCTTTGCCTGGGAACGAATCAACAGAATACATGAAAACAAGTTAACCTGAAAGATACAGTATTAAGACAGTAAAAAAAAATAAAATACGCAGGACTAACTTGGAACTTGAAGCTGTAAAAATAATGTGATAGACTAAGCAAACATTTTGGATTGTCACTGAGTTTAAATATCTAGTTTTAGCCAAAATTATGAATATAATACAAATTAATGTTGAAAGTGATGAAAGAAATAAAAATAATACATGTACCTTAACGGCATATGTCTTTTGTTTTGACTTGTCCTTCACCTTCAAGATGGGACCAAATGATCCTTTGGCAATGTAGCCCAGAATCTGAGGATATAATACGAACAATATTTCAGGAAATCAATTTCACAATTAAACATGTAACTGCCTCACTAGAAGTGAAACACGCCATCAGGTTATAGGTGGTTTGGAGAACTTTTTCCTAACCTGGAAGTGCTCATGTCCAGGGATGCTGCGGTGGGGAAACTCAGGTAAGAACATGTTGATAAAAGCGGGAAGGTTCCACTCTACGTGCAGTTTCTCAGGACCAGGCAGAGAAGACAGAACATACTCCGGGACAGGCGTCCTCTCGCCCCGAATCATCCGCCGTGACCTGATGTGCAGTCCTGAAGGAACTGAAACACCCAAACTGGAGAGAAATCCACGCCAGCCAGATGAGTAGTGATGTTCCTCCTTGTGCTGTGGTGGATTCTGTAATAAACGCGAGCAATGGATTGGTTGTAAGAATGAATAATTAGGCAATCTATTGACAAGCAAAAGAGATGTCCGGATAAAACAGGCAGGTCCGGAGATTAAGACCATAGGAGGACCAGGCATCGATGTCACATCAATATATAGGACACAGAAATAAAATCTAAAATGTGCATGCAGTAGTACATCTTTTGGATCTTTACTGGGAATGTGGATGTGGTGTACAACTGGTGGAGCACGGCCAGATGTTTGCCCCTGCTCTTCAAAAAGCCTGTGTCCTCTCCTGTGGTTTACCTGTTTATTTAAGTATAACATACATAAATTTGTCTGTAAAGTCTGATTATATATCTTTACTTATTTTTAAAGGTAAAAGATTAGGGATGGGACTCACCAGGGACCAGCCAATACAATATTATAAAGATACCTCAGTGCCGATTCAGTCTCCATTGGGATTTAATAAGTAAAATGACTTTATAAATATACTGTTTCAATGTTCTTATTTTAGATTTTGTTAAACAAAATTAGCAAATAATTTGCTCGTAACACACAGGATGCTGTGCTGCCTATAAATGCGTGAATAGTTTAGAACACACCACCTGTAGGATTATAGAGGAACTGCAGCATATTACCACCTCAGATTAAGTTTTTAATCTGCTTTTTTTTTTTGGTTTGTCACATTTACATTACTGCACAGTGAAATTCTTTATTCTTTGCATATTACAGCATTGTTAGTAGGCAGTGGTCAGAGTGCAGGGTCAGTCATTTTACAGCACCCTCTGAAGCATACAGGGTTAAAGGCTTTGCTCAAGGACCCAATAGTGGTAATAAACATACATGAATAAAATAATAACAAAAAAATGCAATTTGGGAGTCGGTGTGCCGATACATGAATTGCCACACAAGAGAATCATGATGCATCACTGAACCGACTTTATTCTTATATAATTTTTTTATTATATAAAAGTTACACCATACACTATTTGTCCCAATGAGTGTGGATTAAGCAAAGGCTGTCTACCTGATTTTAGAGCATGTCTGATGGGATTTGTGTTCATTCATCCAAAAGAGTGTCACAAAGCATTTGGGTGAGAGGGTCAAGAGTACAGCTGGCGTTCTAGCTTCTCGAAAAAGTGTTCAGTGGAGTCAAAAGTGCAAGACATTTAAATTCTTCCAGTCCAAACTTAACACACCATGCGTTCTACTTCATGGATATGCCTTTGAAAACAGGGGAATTGTTATGCTGGACCATGCTGGTGTTGTTACTTCCAAAGTAAGGGAAATTCTACAGAGGAAAAAGAAAGTCTATACAATTTTGAGGAGTAAACAAATATGGATGTCATGATCAGATGTCCACATAGTTTTGGCCCTATTAAACATGCCAAGGAGCCAAGAAGTTATTCTCACATTCTCATTTTCTTATACTGTAATTGTTGTGTAAAAATAGTTTCACATCATGAGGAATTGTTATTCTTAAATGAATTAAGATCAAGACAAACAGTTTTAGAGATTGCTCAAATAATAATTAATTATTTCATATAATTTATACCCAGATGTTAGATGCTCTAAAGTATATATATATATATATATATATATATATATATATATATATATATTAGAGCTAAATACTGTTATATACAGTAATCTTAATTATATTTTTGTAATTTTATATTTTTTTACACTGTCTATACAATACTGTGTTTAAACATCATAAAGGTTGTAAAATAATAAACTTAAATTATGAGAGAAACATAAGACTCTATACAAACCTTACAGCTCTTACTTCCATCGGTGCCCATTACATTATATTCACTGTTTTGATCTGAAAAAAATTAACTTTATGCTACATTTCTTTTATCCCTGCTGTATAATACATGCCAATTCATTTTAAAACTATCCTCACACAGCCATTTGGTAATCAAACCCCTTCCGAATCCTCATCAGATCCAAAGTTATGGCGACATAAACAAGATAATCTCTGTTATCTCCATTAGAGGAGGTGTAGCTCATATCCGATTGGCTCTTGCTGAAAGGACACCCAATCAGAATGAGGATTAAACTCTGATCCCGCCCACTGCCTCTGGTTTAAGTGAGCGCTGTCCGTGGTGCTGAATGATTTACTCTGGAAGGCAGTTCTCTGTAGAAGTTTGCGCAAAAAACATGGCTGTGAAATATTAACATGAAACCGAAAACGACTATGGAAACGTCTATTATAATTCCTTTTAGAGTGGAGGATTTCTTATGATATACTTTGTTTTTGTTTGCGTTTTAGAGGAGGATAATTATGTTGGATTTGTCACTAGTAAAAAAAAAAAAAAAAAAAAACAGGAGCAAAACACAAGACAGATTTAAAATTTATTTTTCTCTGTGGAAATTTTATAAATTCATAAAAATAAAAAAAGAGTACCAAAGTGCTTAATATACAGTACTATGCATCCATACATGTTTTAATACAAATTATATAAATAACGTTAACCTGAGTGAACTATTTACCTAGGTCTAGGTGTTTGGGTAAAACTTCACAAATCTATTAGTATCATGAATCTTCATACATTAAAATAAATCAATAAATAAAGAAATGCATTATTATGATTATTATTATGATTATTATGATGGTGATTATTATTTTTATGTTGAGGTTTTTACTGTTAATGAAACAATTATGTATGCCTGCGCCCAAACATATCACTCATTAACTTATTATTTATTAAATAATAATAATAACGATACACGCCATACTAGTAATTTACAAATTAACTATCCTATCAACGATCTCAGTGGATTGCATATGTAATAAAGAATTAGCCAATCATAGCGCAGGGGCGGGATTTTACCCCAATATGGTTAGTAAGTGTTCAGTGAGTCAGATTATTCGGTTCACCTCTCCAGTAGGAGTCGACCCAGTCATTTTCTGTTCAAGCTTCGCGCCGTTGCTAGACAACGGCAAAGCCGAGGTAAAATGGGCTTTAAATGGCGTTTATGCTGCACATAAAAACGCTTACTCATTTAGCAAAACAATTTATTTACAGCAAAACAACTACACAACAAGCCTGTATATCAAATATTGTACAATTATAACTTTCGAAGAATTCTTGGTGCGTTCATTTGCAACTGGGACAAAGCAATATATGATAAATACGACACTTTAAGTGATGACACACAGAAATAACGAAAACAAGCGGAGTAGAGGCTACACACTGTATCTGCGAGTCGAATCTCAGAGCCGACCCGCAAACGACTCCTACGTCACTAGCCAATATGGCGACGCTCATGCGGTGTCGGAGAGGAGTGTGTACGATCCTCGGATCAGCTCAGACTGTCAGGATCAGTAAGAGATTTGTGCGCACGGTGAGACGCCGAGCACCTGGTTCATTTCCTTCATCAGCATATGCGGACGACTCGATAAATCTGAAGTCAGGAGTGAAACACGAGCAGGTTAAAGACGCAGAGGGACTCAGACACGCGTGTCCTCCTCCAGCACCGGAGTCTGGGCTGGATCACAGAGACGCGACAGGGGCACATCATGAGAAAATAAAGAGCAAACGCGCAAATCTCGGTTTATTAACCAAACCTCAGTTTTTCCACCAAATGGAAGGGCTGCGGTATGAAAGGGCGCAGCCTGATGACGTCAGAGTGACGTAAGTAGTCTGCTAGTATTATTGTCTGTAATAACCAAACCTCATTTGTGGGCCTAATATTTTGTGAGTTATTCCTCCTAAAATCATGTATTCTGGTGTCACACACCTCTAGGACCTTGTACAAAAAGTTTTGAGAATGAAACAAATATTAATTTTCACAAAATCTGCTCCTTCAGTGTTTTTAGATATTTTTGTCAGATGTTACTCTGGTATACTGAAGTGTAATTACAAGCATTTCAAAGTGTCAATGGCTCATATTGACAATTACATTAAGTTTATGCAAAGGGTAAATATTTGCAGTGTCGCTCTGCCATGCTGTGGGCCACATCCTGACTGATGTGCCTGATGAATTTTTACATAATCAGTGCTGGGAGTTTGTCCAGCCACCTATTGAGGATTTACCACAAGTTCTCAAGGGGATTAATGTCTGGGGAGTTTCCTGCCATGGAACCAAAATTTCAAGGCTTTGTTCCCAGAGTCACTTAGTGATGACCTTTGCCTTATGACGAGGAGTTCCATCATGCTGGAAAAGGCAATGTTCATCACCAAACTCGTCATGGATGGTTAGAAGTTCTCAGAAGATGTTTTTGTACCATTCTTTATTCATGGCTGTGTTCTCAGGCAAAATTGTGAGTGAGCCCACTCCCTTAGCTGAGAAGCAAACACACACATGAATAGTCTCAGGATGCTTTACACAGGACCAATGGGAGCGCTTTTTGAGAAACTATTAAATTTCTGGCGTATTTTTGAGAAATTGAAGGAATCCAGGGAACACTTGAGGAAATCCACATGAGAATACGTGAAACATAGCGGAGAAAATGATCCAGGATTAAACCCTAAAGCTGTGAGGCAGCAGGACCTCCAACAATTCACTTTGCATTTCAAAAAACACACATTGCATCCCTCACTTCTTTAACTTTCCCATTTCCAGGCGTTTGGTGAACTTGGCTCGGTCGAAGAAGCTCCGAGAGCAGCAAAGCAAAATCCTCCTGGAAGGACGACGTCTCATTTCTGACGCTCTGGACGCGGGGGCTTCTCCACTCACCATCTTCTTCAGCACCCTGCAAAGACTACAGGACCTTCCTTTAAACAAAATCGCACACGCTAGCTTGGTCAAGGTCAAGATGGAGGACGTCCAGATCTGGCCTGATCACACGGCACTCGATATGATCGGTAATGCGTTACTATGTGAGGGATTTGTAATGAAATTGATGACGAGCTTACAAACTATTATTGTTATAATAAAGCTTTTTATTATATCTCTATAACATACTGCAACATCAAAGTAACAACATGAACTAGCTGTAAATGGTTAAAATGCAAGACATAATCATTCATTATACCACCTACGATTGTTGATTATTTTTTCTATAACAGAATGCATTGTAGTTTTTTAGTTCATGTTTCTGGTCAGATTTCCTTAATAACGGTATGCCATGACACGTCCTTGTAGCTATCTTCAAACGTCCAGAGGTGTCCCGGATGTCATTTTCTGAGGAGACACGTGGGAAGGCGTTGCCTCTGACGCTTATCTGTGATAACGTGCGGGATCCAGGGAACCTGGGTGCGACGTTGCGCTGTGCCGCCGCTGCTGGATGTCACAGCGTGCTGCTCAGTACAGGTGTGAACTCGATGCATCATCATCATCATAACACTGATTTATTTAAGATTATATTAGTGTCGTTCAAGTCAAACTGGGACTTGTGATTTCTGGTGAATCAGGGCAAACCTGATGACATTTATGGAGGCTTCAAGCAGAGTACGGTGATGAGAACTTTCTACCTTGATAGTATTCAAGCACTAGTGAATAAGTGATGAGTGCATTAGCGGGGGATTATATATTGAAATAAAGGGAGTTTTTGCACTCATAACTATGTCCTGTTCCCCCCTCCCCCAGTCAAAAGTCCCGGTTTTCCTCGAACGCCCTTGTATTTTACAAATGAATTAATCCTGTCTTTATATTCTCTGTCAGGTTGTGTGGATGTCTGGGAGCCCAAGGTTCTCCGTGCTGCCATGGGTGCCCACTTTCGCCTTCCCATAATCCCAAGTCTGTCCTGGACTGATATCCAGCTTCACCTTCCTCACGCGACGACCGTCCACGTAGCCGACAACTCGACCGGTCTCATGACCGAGCCGGAACGCGCACACTTCACACCTCAGCGGCACAGAAAAGCCGGAGACCTCGGGTGGATCAGCAGCCGGCACAACTCCAGGAAAGTATATAACGAAGACGAGGATGAAGAGGACGAAGTGGGCGGGTTCAAGCAGACGGGCCCGGTTTTAGAAACTCTGCCTTATCATAGGAGTTGGACTGGTAGCCACACGGCCATCGTGATTGGTGGAGAGACTCACGGTTTGAGCCGGGAAGCTTTGCAGTTGGCCGAAGAGACGAGGGGGCGGAGACTATTGATCCCCATGGTGCGAGGTGTGGACAGTCTGAATGCTGCCATGGCTGCGAGCGTGCTGCTGTTTGAGGGAAGACGTCAACTTATGACGAACTGAAAGGACACGGTTACCATGGTTACAGTTACAGTCCAAGTTGGAGGATGCGCCATGCGTTACACCTGGCCACAGGTTTATATTAACACCTTCATTATTAATATCCTCGTGTTGCTATAGTAACAGCTCATTCACCGGGGATTCCATAGTGAACCATCAGTCATACCTAAAGCTGTGACGTTTGTTTTTTTTTTTTTTTTTTTTCAACAAGATGTAATACTAAGTAAGAAAACGTCTGGTTATAGCTGACAAAGTGTTACTATTTACTCATTAAAATTAGTTCGAGTCAAACCGGGACTTTGGATTGTGCAGAATAACAGAACATTATGAACGGTTATGAGCGTAAAACCTTCCTTTATGTCTGTATATAATCCCCTGCTACACTTATGCACTTATCCCAGTGTTTCACTAGTGCTTGGTAGTGCAAGGTAGAAAGGAACTCCTTTAATAACTCAAACAAGTGTAAATGGCTTAGAGTGAGGTCAGGACCGTATGGGGGATCTGGCTGTAACTGGTGTTTATGGATAACCGTTCCAACAGAAATCTCATCAAAAGTCCCGGGTTGACTCGAACGCCCATAGGCACCGCTTAACCTGCATTCAGTATGTCTTATGACATTCCTAAGATTTTTGATTGTACATTAAAAATAAACCGAAATGCTTTTTCTCTAAAGAGATTAAAGTATAAAATAAATATCAGCCTCTTTCAAAAAGTGCCGGACTTGTGGGATTTGCACGAAACTGAAAGTATTGCTGAAAATTAATCTATGCACATTTATTTGAAGTATCACATCTTCTTGAACCGTCTTTCAAACTGCTCTCGCGTGTGGACTTTACTTCGAATAAAAAGCTTTTCCATCCAGTGCCGCTTTCCATCTTTTCTTTAGTTTATGTATAATTAATGTCGACTCTATAACCGTCTGCTTGCGTCTCTTTCTTTTCAGCTTCACGTTTCTTCCTCAAATATTATAAATGAAACCTGGTCATTTGGGGGACGTGTGACATGTTTGTCGGATAAAATGTATAAAATGTTGGAGTGTTTATTTATTGAAGTGGTAATTAATGTAATATTTCCCATATGCTCCTACGAACAGTTAATCGCGTACTTGTCTTATAATCCTTCGACGCTTTCACTGCGTTTTACAATGATGCTGTGTTTCTAACGATTTTCTGCTCCTGATCTGTTGATCTGCTCCGGGAGGACTTGACATCTCTGCAGCGTCTTAAAGATGAAACAAACTTTCCGTCACCTTTCATCTTTCAGCTGATGTCGACGTTAACGTTCCTCGTCACAGTTCTCCAGCGTGTCGGCTTCAGAGAGCGATACACACATGATCCGTGTCAGAGCTGACGGCCGAGGCAGCCGTTCGGAGCCGCTTGTTTAATGACGGAGACGAGACGCAGCATCTGTTTGAATCAGGATTTGCAATAAAAATGTTAGAAAGTCTTGAATATTACAGCCATGATAACGGACGATGATGAGCTTTGAAGTAGTTTACTGGCACACGAGGCGACATGAAGGATCAGTGGTTGGCGTCGCCGCCTTGAACCTCCAGGGCTTGGGGTTTAAAACCTGTGTGTGTGTGTGTATGGAGGTTTCTTTCAAGTACTCCTGGAAGTTTTCTCCCACAGTGCATTTTAGTTTCCAAATTACCTTTAGTATATTTGCGAGTGAGTGTGTGTGTGTGTGTGTGTGTGTGTGTTGCAAGAGGATCCTCAACAACCACTAGTGTGAGCTACAGGTCATCGTACAGATACAGATTGAGAGTGTGTGTAGGTTTATGCTGTACCATTCACTACAAATAAGGTTGTGAACCAATCAGGCACATTTTTTTATTTTCCCATGTTTTGCAATTACTTTAAATATTCAACACAAAATTCATTTTCATACCTCGAACTCCTCTTCCAAACCCGCCGTTTCAGTGTTTATGTAAATGAGCTACTGCTGAGCCACACCCACAAGAGAACAACAAAGCTGAGCAACAAGCCAGGGAATTATAGTCCTGTTCAAGAAACCAGCATGAGATGATTTTAGATTTGCGTCCCCCATGATCAGCAACCATGCTCAGAAGGGCTGTGGCATTCACACCTGCTCCATTGCTATTAAGGGGCCCAAAGTGTGCCAAGAAAATCTCCCCTGCTCCGTTAATTCAAGGCAGGATTTCATGGTCACTTATTCACTCTCACTCATCGTCTGCACCGCTTTATCCTGTGTACAGGGTCGCGGGGAGTCTGGAGCCTATCCCAGGCTAAGAGATTAAGGGCATGAGGTGGTGTGCACCCTGGATGGGGTACCAATCTGTCGCTGGGCACACACACATTCACACACTGAGCAATTTGGGAAGAATTCATGCACACAGAATCGAACCTGGCCAAGTAAGCCACGACCAAGCCACCGTGCCGCCTGCTTTCATGGTGTTTACACCAAATTTTCTCCCTAACATCTGCAACGTTCTTCTAATCTTCTATTGTGCAGCCTCTGGTGCCCGTAATGGTACCTGGTGTGGTCTTCTGCTTCTGTAGCCCATCTGCTTGAAGGTTCGATGTGGTGTGTGTTTAGAGATGCTCTTTGGCATATCTCGGTTGTAACGAGATGTTATTTGATTTCGTGTTATCTTTCTATCAGCTCGAACCGGTCTGGCCATTCTCCTCTGCCCTCTGGCATCAACAAGAACCGGACCTGGCACCAACAACCTACAACCTAGTTCACTCACTCATCATCTATACCGCTTAATCCTGTATTCAGGGTCACGGGGGGTCTGGAGCTTATCCCAGGAGACTTAGGGCACTAGGCGGGGAACACCCTGGACAGGGTGCCAATCCATCACAGGGCACGCACACGTACACACACTCACACACTCATTCACACACTTCGGCCAATTTGGGAACGCCAATTAACCTAACCTACATGTTTTTGGACTGTAGGAGGAAACCGGAATACGCGGAGGAAACCCACCAGGCGCGGGGAGAACACGCAAACTCCATGCACACAGAGACGGGAATCGAACCCGGACCCTGGAGGTGCAAGGCGACAGTGCTAATCACTACACCGCGGTGCCGCCATCAACCGCAGTCTGACCGTAGTTTGAACATCAGCAGAAGATTTTGGTCTACATGCCTAAATGCATTAAGTTGTTGCCATGTGATTGGCTGATTAGATATTTGCGGTACGTAAATATGGCAATTTGGCGAGGTGAGATTATGATCCGTTTTAAATTGAAATTCAAGGCACACAGCGTTTTTCCTGGACTCCACTAGATGGAGCAAGTGTGATAAGATTCGAACCAGGTGTCAGGCTCGCTCTGTTTAGTTCCTGTTAAATGATATGAATAAATATATTTACCATATCATCACATCTGAAACTGCCACGTCTCGACTAACACTTGCCGCTCGTCTGTTTGCGCTCCATTAAAGACCATGATTGGATCCCAAGATGCAATTTAAACCTTTTTTTTGGGGTGTGGGGGGGGGGGGGGTCGGTTGGGGGTTTTTGACATTGTGCTCTGTATGCAAACCTTGCACACAGGGGAGTCGGGGAAACAAGTCTTTATGATTTCCTTTCTGAGCCACTGTTACGTGTTGAGTATCGTTAAGGACAAAGCCTGGCGAGAAGCCTTGACCTGAGTGTTAATTAGCCAGGAGTAGAGAGCTCATTATGTACACTCATTATATACTATGTAATTCAGCAAAGACATTTTGTTCCTGCTCATGTGATGGTATGGATGCTGGGGAAAAAAAAAAAAATAAAATTGATGCAGAGTCAGTATATTCACCCAGGTCAGGATCACAGATTACATTAATATTCTACAGGTAAATTAATAATCTTTAGACTTGAATGACTTCCATTTAATATGAATTGCTTTTTGTGTTACACAGTGATAGGGGGAAAAAAAAATAGATTGGATGACATTAATTTGTTTGGAGCTCAAACCCGAACCAGAGCACTGGGCATCGCTGCGGATTACTCGGATGTGACTATGGATAATTAAAAAAAAATACTGCGCGACCAGCCATCCAACCTTTCACTCGGTACTAATGAGAGCCTAAAAATAGCATCAGGCCAAACAGAGAGAGCGAGGGAGAGAAGGAGCGAGAGCGAGAGAGAGGGAGAAAGGGAGAGGAAGCTTTTGACGTCAGCACTGCGCTGATTCTCTCATAGATGAGGTTGGGTATATGGGGTTTTTCGGGGGAAAAAAAAAAAAAAAGATTGGAGGATTTTGACCCGCACATACACAACATGGCTTCCTGTCCCCTCTCTCACACACTGAGGAACTGATACCCTTTAATCTATCATACGATAGCGTGGACGTTATTCTGCCTGTGCCTTACATTCCCCCTCCTGTGATCATGCTGATGATCAAAGGACTCGTTTGCTCTCGGCGTGTGAGCTTTCAATCTATCTGGTCGGCCATTTGGATAGCACAAGATCACAAGATCACAACCCACACACAACAGCCTTAATAAATTACCTCTAAATCCTCTCACTCACCATCTATACCGCTTTATCCTGTATCCTAGGAGACAATGCGCCAATCCCTCACAGGGCACAAACTTACGCTCACACACTACAAGCAATTTAGGAGCGGCAATTAAGCCTAATCTGCATGTCTTTGGACTTGGAGGAAACCCACCAAGAAGGGGGAGGACATGCAAACTCCATGCACAGAGACCCCAAGGTGGGAAAACGAACCCTGACCCTGGAGGTGCAAGGCGACAGTGCTAAAGTCACTGTACCGCTTCCCCCTTAAATTTTGTTTGTCGTAAATGTCCACCTTTGTTTACTCACTCATCTTCTATACCGCTTAATCCTGTATTCAGGGTCGCGGGGGGCCTGGAGCCTATCCCTGGAGACACAAGGCAGGGTAGACCCTGGACAGGGTGCCAATCCATCGCAGGGACACACACTGTGGCCAATTTGTGAACGCAAATTAACCTAACCTACATGTCTTTGGACGGGTTCACCCTATCATTCGGAGACCGCAAGTTGGACTCCCAGGGGATGCCGTAGCTTCCTGCAGTCGGGGAGCCCAGAGAGACTTCTGATCACCAAATGATAGAGCTATTGATATTTCTGCTGCACAACTTAAGAGGCCGGGCAGCACAGACTCTTTGTGGGTAGCATTGTGGCCTCGCACCTTCAGGGTCGAGGGTTTGAAATTTGCCTGTTCTCCTCATGCATGGTGGGTTTCCTCGGGGTGCTCTGGTTTCCTTTCACGTTCCAAAGACATGCAGATTAAACTAATTGTCATTCCCAAATTGCCCGTAGTGTGTGTGTGGGTGTCCTTCAATTGATTGCTACTGTACCCTCTCCAGGGTGTACCCCACCTCGTGCCCACAGTCTCCTGGCGTAGGCGCTAGCTCCCTGCGCGAGCTCCCCCGTACAAGATAAGCGTTATAGGTGATGAATGAATGTATGAATGAACTCAAGAGCCCGAGCCAATAATCCTGCTAACATCAATAATATTTAGAGTGTTTGCTCTACGTCTCTGCTTGACCTTCGAACCATGGTCTTTTCTGGTCTATAAAACATTAAGTGCCAGGGAAGTGTTCTTGTCCTGCTTGTCCTGATGATCAAAAAACATTCGCTTTTTGCACAGAATCCCTGCTGAGTCTGACACAGCCCGCGGATCCAGTGGGAAATTATTATATTGACCTGTTCAGGACATCAAATCCAAGGTAGCGCGGGTGACATTGCCCTATCCGCCTCCTGAGTGTTTGTTTAATGGGTTCCTCGCGTATATTATAATCTTTCTGAACATTCAGTGCAGGAGAAGGATGTCGGACGTGTCCTCATGCTATAAATATATACAAATATAAAACCAACGGTTGGGAATAGAACATTTTTACTCACTTTTGCTTTAGTGTACTCTAGTAGACAGAATAAATCTGCCAGTTTGGTGCTTGTCTGTTTTGCATTTTTGGGTTATTTCCCAATCCCATCATATAGACGGATACTGGGCCAGCATTATGGCGGCAGGGCAACATCCAGTCACGGCACAGCAAACACTCTATACTTCGTATCACACTTTCATGCATGACTGATAATGGGAAGCTTTGATGTGACGATATTTGCGAGGTACAGGGTCACGGTGGGTTTGGAGCCTATCCCAGGGAACTCGTGGCACGAGATGGGGACTCGGGTACATCCGACCCATCACAGGGCGCACAAGCACACCAAGTTTCCCACCGAGCACTGGGAGAACATGCACACAGACCCTGAGGCGGGAATCGAACCCGGACCCTGGAGGTGTGGGACCATGGTGCCAACTAGAAAACAAGGTACAGCGTTTAAAAGGATAAAAAGATGCATGTAGTGTACCTTTAATGGTAATTAAGACAGTTCCTTAAATCATTAGTAAGGTTTACAGTACATTCACATTAAAAGGTAAAAGCTGCTCCCGCCGTTAAGGGGACGACCATAGTGACACAGACAATGCAAGTTTCGAGGAGGTGAGTGTGGGGTGATTTATAACGATCGCTGTATCCCTGGACTGTTAATTCTGCTTTAAGCTAATTGCAATTCCTTCAAAGTACTTTGCGTGTTTCATGAGTGCCCTAGTTTGAACTCTGAGTGGGTGGACTGAAGAATAAATAAATAAATAAATAAATATGCATGACGTTCCGGGAGGAATACGAAGATTTCCTCGTGCTTAGTCTTAAGCAGGGAATGAGCGCTATGTTTTGAGGCATGAATAACAACACAGTCACATACTGTACATCAATTTCCCAAACACCTCTGGGCTTCACATCGATCTCGCATTACAAGATGAACACACACACACACACACACACACACACACACACACAAAAGAGACAAATATATTTTATTCATGAACTGAGAATGGTTTGGAAAGTCAATTGCCTTTTGCAACTTTTCGGTCTCGTCTCTCGTGGGACGTGTAGGAGGTGGAAGTGCAGCAAGAATCGCTTTGCTAGAAGTATCACCCCAAACAACAGCTCTACACAAGGGAACGTGAAAGTATCAGACAGACAGCACTCGCTCATTAAAAAAAGGCGAAATTTGGAGGTTAGTGCTGGTGATAAAATGAGAAGTTATACAAGAGATATAAGGGTATTGTCTTATATACAGTATATATATATATATATATATATATAATATATTGTATGCAGGCTTTAAAATCCTCTAGGGTTTTAATATTGGTGAGTTGCGATTTCGGTTCGATTCCCGTCTCTGAGTTTGCATGTTCTCCTCGTGCTTGGTGGGTTTCCTCCGGGTCCTCCGGTTTCCACCCACGTGTAGGTTAGGTTAATTGCCGTTCCCAAATTGCCCGTAGTACATGAATAAGTGTGTGAGTGTGTGTGTGTATGTGTGTGTGTGTGCCCTGCGATGGATTGGCACCCTGTCCAGGGTGTACCCCGCCCTGTGCCCTAAGTCTCCAGGCCCGCCGTGACCCTGAATACAGGATTAAGTGGAATAGATGATGAGATGATGATGATGATGATGAGAGTCGCGATTTATAGACGTATGTACTGGACATCCGGGTACATTTGACTGTAAATTTTAATAGGTCAATAAAATAGGTAACAAAGCTTAAGGATTTCTCGTATCATGAGCTTTGCTTGTTTCTTTGCAGAAACGCATAAAACATTATTTATTTGTACTAAATCTTCTGTGTATTAAATATATAGACCAGGCATTTTTGAAACTCTTGTGTGACGATAAATGTCTTTCATCATGTCTACATAAGGAAACGGCTGAGAATAGAATCACAACCAGGATAATTCCCTTCTTCATTCTCGCTTGGCTCAGAACTTTTGGATTGCGAGATCGTTTCAGGATCTTCCCATGAAGCAACATTTATTTCGACTGACCCTTGAGAACGAGGATTTTTTTGGCAGCTCTCACTTGGCACAGACCTCAGACTGGTATTTGCTATCTTGCGTCACGCTGACGTCTCACCAGCGAGAGACGGTGAGATGCTCAATGCTGTGCTGACTTGAATCAATGAGCATTAGCTGTTGAGATGATAGGAGAAGATACGCCTGAGGTCATCTGCCTTTGTTTTTTTATGCCTCCTGTACCCGTGGCCCTTGGCTTGGACTATTTTAGGCTTCCTCCGATCACTTCTTAGTGCAAAAAATGGCCTGTTTATGTCATTATTTCGCACTTGAAAAGCATTTCTAAGGCTACAGTTGCTATGGTGCTTTTTTGTCTGCACATGTGTGTGTGTGTGTGTGTGTGTGTGTGTGTGTGTGTGTTATTTTTCGCCAGCTCTGACACCACTTAGACAAAGATGTTTTTACCAGATGTGATTGTACTAACAACAAATTAATAATTAAAACAGCTACTGCAAGTCATCTGCTAATTGGTATGACATGAGCATCTGCATTGCTTCAAAGGGATATGGTTCTATAAAGCAATTCGTTTAATTAGCTTTCAAATGGCTGGGATGCTTGTTAAGAGGACTTTACATTTAAGGATTTAAGCATTCGTTTTAAAAGCAGAATGCATTTGTTTAAAAAAAAAACTATGTTAATCGACTTGGCTTAATAATAAAAAAAAAGAAGCTCCATCGACATCCTGAACACTTTTTAAACCTTAGGTCTTGGTTTTCTGTTCATGAGTCATATTAATAATAAATGAAATAAATGATTTTGGATACAGTATTCACAATGAGTGGCATGGACAGACCTCAGGTTAGACCCAATGATTTTCTTGAGATGACGGTGTAATAGTGTCGGGCAAACTGGCCTCCATCAACAATGATACAGTATCGCCTCCTATTGTATCCCAAACCTAAGACACATGCCTTCGAAGCATATCATAAGGCTACATCGTAGGGCTAAAATACTGTATATAGTAGAGATGGGGAAACTGTATTGTGATTCAATTCATGTATGTTTGCATTTGAAATACTGAAATGTTGCAGTTCCTCTTTGATCCTACAGGTGGTGCGCTATAGACCATTCACACATTGGCAAGCAGGACAGAACCCTGTGTTGTAGGAGCAAATAATTTGCTACGTTTGATTAGAATCGCAACAAATAAAATAATGAAGTTGTAAAAATCATGATAGATACAGAATTGCAATACAAATCGAATCGGCACCCAGCGATCGTGATGATATCGTATCGGCTGGTTCCTGGTGAGGGGGCACGGTGGTGTAGTGGTTAGCACTGGATACAGGATTAAGCGGTATAGACGACGACTGAATGAGTGGTTCCTGGTGATTCACATTCCTGATTTAGAGGTTCTTGTGTATTCTAGTTGTCTATTAGACAATGTGTGCTGTTATGGTGACGGCAATATGGCATCTGAAACAAGAAACATAAACCGGCCAGTATGAGTAGATAAGACATCTGGAATTGTACATAATATGTAAAAAAATATATATTTGAGTCTGTGAGTTTGTGATAATAAAACATCAAACTATCACTAGCTGCTCCTGATTACAGGTATACAAGCATTTATTTACATTAACGTTGAGGGTGAGTGTGATGGCGGGATGACAAAGCAAACCCAAGTGGCCAGGGTCCAGGAACATCGTAGAACACTGTATATCACTCTCACTCACTCTCACTCACTCATCGTCTGTACCGCTTTACCCTGTATTCTGTATTGGCCTGGAGCTTATACCAGGAGACCAGGCGGAGTACACTATATATCACAGTATAAAAAAGTATGAAATAAATACCTTATAAAATAGTTTTTATGACTTGGAGACTTTAATAATGATCAAATTAAACATATTCTTATATAATCCAGAAATAGAGCTGAAATTTGGTTAAACTGCTCTGTAGATTACAGAGGCACAGGGACACCTTTTTTTTTTTTTTTTTGCACCTTTTTGTTGCAAGCCAAGTCATTTTAGTCACCAAAACGACCCCAACATCACCTGTGTCACCTGTGGTTTATAAATTGATAAATAAAAGGTTTTGTCTGTACATTGTTCAGAACTCGCTCTTTCAACGATATCTTTCCGTTTCATACTTCCAGTTCAAAACAGAAAAACAGAAAATTTTCTGTCTGTCTATCTGTCTGTGTGTATTTATGTACGTTTGTCTGTCTGTCCATCCATATTTGTCACAGCATCACTCAAAATTGACCTGACAAAATTTATTGAAACTTTTGCAGTATTTAGCTTTTTGCAACTTGCACCATAAGTGAAATCAAATAGCGAATCAAAAAAGCGAATAAGATACTTGCTCGGGCACTGGTGGCTCAGTGGTAGGTCTTTCGCCCCCTCAATGTGGAAGGCCTGGGTTCGATTCCCAGTCAGTGCCTAAAGCCCAGCCACTGGATGCTGTGCCAGTCCCAAGCCCGGATAAACTGGGAGTGTTGTGTCAGCAAGGGCAATCCAGTCAGGAATCCAGCATAAAACCTGTGCCAAACTTGTACGTGTGGACCAAATGGTCTGCTGTAGTGACCCCTTGCTGGGAGCAGCCGAAAGACCAAGAACTAATAAGCTGCACCACTGACTCTCTCATTGTCTATACCGCTCTATCCCAGGACACTTTAGGCACAAGGCGGGAAGGGGTGCCAATCACATATACTGTATACACACTCACGCTCATTCACACACTACAGGCAATTTAGAAACGCCAATGTGCATGTCTTTGGCCTGTGGGAGGAAACCAGAGTATGCAGAGAAACCCTACCAAGCACGGGGAGAACATGTACACTAAACTCCATGCACACAGACCCGAGGCGGGAATGGAACCCGGATCCTGACATGAAACTTCAGGGGCTGACGCCTAAAGAAGTCCAACTTAATGCAAACAAGGCGTAAGATTTTCAATCACAAAAAGGTATTTCTTTGTATTAATAAGTTAGTCGGAGAGTTCCACCATACAGACATGTACGTGGGCTTCAACCTGAAATAATAATATCACTGATTACAGTAAAGCTCATCAGATTAAAAAAAAAAATTTTTTTTTTAGCTTTAACCATTTGACAAAGTATTTTCTACAAACTCTTTTTCCCGTTAACGACGCGCACTAACGCTGGTACACTGGACGCTTCGGTCACGTCGCAGCTTCGGACTTCGGAGTTCTGTTAAGAGTAAGGTGAGAGAGAGAGAGAGAGCCGAACCTCCAGCGAACGCTGATTGGTTGATGAGATCCTGGTCCTGGACGGTGATTGGAGTAAGCCGCGGCTCCGGAGCAGCTGATTGGTCGGCCGTGTTCGCGCGCAGGGCGCCGGTGGGGAGCGTGTCGTTAACTTTCGATCTTACCTGAGGAAACAGGCTGAGGTGAGGGAGTGGGGAAGTGTTGCGCTCCGACAGGGCACGAAGCGGAAAAAAAAAAAAAAAAAAACCCCGGGGACACTTTGTTGAAGCCGGGCACATTCGCGCGCACAGACACACACACACACGTACGCACGCACGCACGCGCACAGACTCGCACAAGGATGGCGAAAGAGACCCGGGAAAAAGGTAAGATATTTGTCTCGATTCTTTTTTGCATAGACATTCGAAAGGGTTTGAATGGAAGCTTGTAACGGCGGTGCGTGCTGGAATGCCCCGGTGTGTGTGCGCGCGCGGACGCGCGCGCGTGTGTGTGTGTTATGGGCACCGATGTTACACAGGGTGACGCACTGACATTTCAACCAAGGAGGTGTGTTTGAGGCAGTATACGGCAATGCATCCAGCTCATCTAGTTCATCCCGATTCCTCCTCAAACAGGAGCACGAGCGCGAAGAATGCCAATCCCGCTCTGAGATCAAAGGCAGAGAGTGTTACATTGTAGCGGCGGAACTCTTTATACTGTACCTGCGCAGCACATGCTCTCTCTCTCTCTCTCTCTCTCTCTCTCTAAAAAAACAAACAAACAAACAAACAAACATTATCTGGCGTTTTGAAAGTTCCCCTGTTCTGACCTTCAACTCCAAATCCTTACTCAATCCCAGTTTCTCATACCTTTCCTTCATGAACTCTTTAACCTGTGTAACTTTCTCTTTGATGTGTAGGTGTAATAAACATTTATGATTTCCTCTTTTACATCTATGTAAATAAAAGAAAGGCTCTCTCGATGAGAGCACGCTCTTTCAGTGATATCGTTTACGTTTCATCTGTTGGAGGACCCGAAACCAGTCTCAGAAAAATTTCTGTCTGTCTGTATGTCTGTCTAGACAGAGTTTGTTACAGCGTCATGGAAAACTGTCTGGACAGAATATAATGAAACTTTTGCAGTGCTGTACTTCGATTTCTGCCCAAAGTTTTAACCTGCACCATAAGGAAAATGAAATGTTGAGTAAAGGTGATGTTATGAACAGTTATGTTCCTGATTTAGTAATCTACTTTAAAATAATCGACTAATAAGCTTACTAGCTCGATGTAGAAAAACACCGGCACCAATAGATATTACAGTGGTACCTCAGTTTCATGAGTGTTTTGGACATTATATCAAAGTGTAACCAGAAAAAGAAATACAATACATATATAGATTTTTCTTCAATTTTTATATTATAGTTTGATTTCTACAATGTTGGTTAAAAAAATTAGGACAAAGATTCGATATTAGTACTTGACTGAACCTGTTATGATGTTTCACGACTTTGGTTCAATTAATATTTTTAAGCTTTTTCATACCAATATACTTTATGTACCGTGGCAGCACGGTGGCTTAGCGGTCAGAACTGTCACCTTGCATATCCAGGGTCTGGGTTCAATGCCCCCCTTGGGTCTGCGCACCTGTAGTTTGATTGTCCAGTCCAAAGACGTGCAGATTAGGCTAATTGGTGGGAGTTTATGGGCGTACCATTTAAAGGATTGGCACCCTCTCTAGGGTGTAGGGCGTGCCTCGTTAAATATATGAATTAGACACGATTTACAGAAGGCACAAAATGTTATTTCAAGTGTGAGGTATAAAAATATGGTGTGTGTGTATGACAGCAGCAGTGTGATTGAAACTCTGTAGTATTATTCTGTTTTTTAATTAAATGCTCTCTAGAATGTATATGCACCTCCCCTGGGGGCGTGTCTTGCTCTACAGTAGCATATGTTGTTAACAGAAAGCATGGTTGTGTGTTATGCATTTCCGAACCATCACTTGGTCTTGCAAAAAAAATTATCAAGGAGATTATTGATTTCAGAGATTGTGCGCTGTTATGTGATCGGTAATGTGATATGTGGTAATTCTTTCCTTATATCCTGGGGCTTCTTTATAAATGAGATTCATTTTTATCATTTTATCTGCCATTCAGACATTTCAGCCGTGTCCCGGTGGATCTAAACTCAAACTCGTCTGACATTTAGCATTCAATACCGTATGCGTTTATCACTTTGACCTTATTTAGACCTGGTCCTATAATAAGATACAGATGTGAGACACTGTTTCAGGTATGTACATGCTTCATGGTCTGTTTGACACTTAGCTGTCAGATCTCTGCTAGAGTTCTGTAGCCAGAAGTGAAGAATGGAGTCGAGGCAGAATCGTCTGTACACAGAACAGATCATCTCGCAGTGGTCCATCGGAACATCAAATAACCTTCCCGGCACCGATCAGATGGGTTTGAAAGGTTTTAATTAACTTGCATATTTAGTTTCACTCTAGTTGTCTCATATATAATAGGATGCAAAAGCAAACACAATGTCAGTGTTTCATATATTGCGGCCTCTGCTGCTGTAAATTTAGAAAAAGATTAATTGTTTTAACGTAAAAGAAAATTTTTAAGAATGAATCTTTATGATATGTTAAGTGTTTGAGCAAAATAGTTACAGCTTTGGTTCATTGTGCGTAATAACGATAATAGCAATTACTAAGAATGTGACACACAGCAAGATGAAAAAAAAGTGTGAACATCAATATCTGACAGTTTGCACCTTATGAGGACATTTGTCTGGTCCCCACAAGCAAAACATTGTTTGTTTAAAAAAAAACGTAACTATAATTAAAAAAACAAATCAAAACATGTGTTGTAGTTTACTGAAGTTAAGATAAAGGTTAATTTTTAGGATATTTTTAGCACAGCATTGTTTAGATAATTATGCCAGTTGACGGTCCTCACAATGTTGACAAACAGGTCTGTGTGTGTTTGTGGCTGGTGAGAAGGTGTCGCGTGCAGGGAGAGATATTGCATGTATAACCATGTCAGATACTTTTCCTCGGCTTCTGGCTGATGGAAAGCAGTAAGAAGGGAACACGAGGTGACGTTTAAATGGATATTTTACACTTAATTAGCATCCGACTCAGCAAGTACAAAAAAAAAAAAAAAATGTAGATCAGGGTGATTTCCTGCAGCGACTTTTTAATAAAATATTGTTGTTGCCGTGCCTACACTCTTGGGACTGTTCATCCTGGTTTGACGTAATGTGCTGAGAGTTTTAAACATGACTTATATGGAATGCAGGCCTCGCTGAAGGGCCTTATAAATTGCAAAGCATTTTGCTAGTCGTAAAACCTGGCCGGAAAAATAGAAACAATATTAAACAGTGAACTGAATGCGTGAGCTGATCATGACTTAAATGTGTCAGTGCGGTGAAGTTTGATTTGTTTAATATGTAGATCAAAAAATGCAAATCATGAAAGTATATACGTTTATTTCATCCTATACAACCTTCTGAAGTAGGAGGTGATGAGAGCCAGTAAAGGCTCTGTGTGTATGTTCTGTGCATGTCTGTTATTAATGATACGCTTGTTAGTGCGGTTAATCATGGTTGGACAGCTGGAGCGTCCGAGCCCTTTGTTCTGTTTTCTGAAAGACAAAGACCTTTGATTGCTCCTTTAAAAAAAAAAAAAAAAAAAAAAAAAAAATTAAAACAATTGATTTGATGAAATAGACTAATGGCGGAAATGAAGATTACAACTACTAAGTTATACTTTCTCTTCTTTTTGATTGAGTTTTATGCTGCACATAAGTGATTAAACCTTATTTAAGAAAAGAAAAGAAACAGTGGTTAAGGGGTGTGTTTAGATCTGAAAATGTCCTCAGAAAACCAAAAAACCTCTTTCTTTTATAGGGCATGAAAACAGGCATTTTCTACCAAAAATAATCGAATAATTATAGAAATAGTTAGTACTGTGGCCTTGTGACCAGGGTCGAGGGTCTGTTTGCATGGAGTTTGCATGTTCTCCCCGTGCCTGGTGGGTTTCCTCCTGGGACTCCGGTTTCCTCCCGCAGTCCAAAAACATGCAGATTATTCAAATTTGCCTGTAGTGAGAGAGTGAGTGTGTGAGTGCGTACTTGTGCCCTACAAGGGATTGGCACCCTTATCCACGGTGTACCCCGCCTAGTGCCCCGAGTCCTCTGGGATTGGCTCCAGGCTTCCTGCGACCTTAAACAGGATAAACGGTATAGGCGAGCGAGAGAGAGAGAGAGAGAGAAATAACTAAATTTGTATATGAATCCAGTGGTCAGTTTCTCCAGTTCAGAAGGTCATGAGTTCAGTTCCCAGCATCATCAAGATCCCACTGTTGGGCCCATTACAGATAAAATAAATTAAAATAATAGAACGTAAGTCAAATTAGGTAAATGTAAAAATTAAGAACATAACATTTTAGCAGCTCTGTGTGTACCTCAGTACCACGGCTCAGTTCGCATCTCATGGCTCGCATCATATCGTTATTTGATTGATTCAGGGCATCAGAAAAACAACTGCTCTTTTAAATCACTTTCTATTTGTACTAAATAAAATTGTACCTTTTTTCCATAAAGTGTTTGATTATTTGACCCTTTGTTGTAGGAATATTTAGGCTTGTTTTAGGTAAAAAAAAATAATAATAAAAAAAATCCAGTGCTGTTTTTGGACATTTCTGTTAAGTTAGTAAGGTTTAAGTATCACCACATTATTAATGCTTTGTTGACCTTTCGTCAGCGCCGAGGTGTAGAGCGAGAGCGTTGTTCTCAAGAGCTCTTCAAACAGCACAAAGACGTCTTTCAGAAGGTCATGACCCTGACGTTGCTGATGTTTCACCATTTGCTTTAAGCTGAGCTGGAATTCTGTTATCAGGAGAAAGGTGCACGTTAAGATTCACAGCTGTTTGTTTCAGGGACGGTCCGACATCAGACTGACGCACAATCTGACCTCTTCTGATTAAAAATTCTATTTTATTTTTGCTGATTTCACTATACTATAGCTGTACAAATAGCAGTCGGCCTTAACAAGGTATCGGTGCTAAAAAGTGTCTCAGCTACTGTAGGTGATCAAGTGAATCTTCTGGTAGGATCATGTGACACCATTTTCCATAATACTTGATGCTTCTGATCCATGCTTCGTTTTCTTGTAAATATGCATACACATTTATGTTTTTATCAGATAAGGAGAAACACATTTGCTAAACACAATTTCATGCACTTTTACGTCAGTAGTGTCTGTAACTTTTTTAACTTTCTTAACTGTCAGCGAGATGAAATGTGGCCAATTTAGATTTGACAGGAAAAGACATAAACCTGAAAACGTGTATTATTCTGAAATGCTAAATTGTTAAGATATTGCAACATGAATCTGACATGGTTACGGACACTACATATTTTTTAGCTTTATAAGCGTTTACTAAAAAAGTATTTAAGCAACTATTTTTACAGGTCATGTGCTTCTAGAAGCTTACAGAGTTTAGTATTTATACATTTATATAATAATTTGCATTTTCAATGATTATTGTTTGAAACGAGACACTGGAAAATGACCATTTCTGGGGCACATATAAAATCATCTCTCCAAAAACTCCTTTTTTTATTTTTATTTTTTATTATCTTTAGGGAAGCAAGATTGGTCACTTTCATGTTGCATATAATCTCCAGAAGAAGCTTCTATGGCACAAAGGAAAGACTTTTTTGACTCACTTTAAAGTCCTAAGTAGACTGGCTTATCTCTTGTTCTCCTTATCTCCTCTTTTAGTGCATTTTTGAGTGATAACGCAGTCCGGAGTTGCATCATGGACCTACGACGCAAAATGAGTAAAGGTTGTCAGTTCTGTAATATAATCAGAGTAAATGTTACGCAAACGGAAAATTCTGATATTTTCCTTGTTACACATTAGATAAGTATCCAAGCCACTGGATCATGTTTAAATCATTGCATGCTTTTTTTAAACCGTAATTCTCGGAGCAGGTGGTCGTTTTGTCAGTACGACTTGTCCCTCGCCCACGTACCGTATAGCTCAGAGTGATATGAGTGCCAGTAATGATATAGCAGCTCAAGCTACAGTGTACACCTGTCCTTTCTCACCTTATCGCTGTGATCGCGAGGAGACGGCAGACAGGCAGCCCAGGCTCACGCTGCAGGTTTGTTGGTTTTATTGCTGCTGCAGTGACGGTGGGAAATGGTGCTGTTTCTGCATACAGGACGCTCACAGTGACGCGTGAAATGATAGGAAGAAGGACAGATTTGAAACAAACATATATATAAAATTGTGCAGTAAGGCTCATAACGTGAATGTTAATTGGAATAACACAATTTCCTGTGTTTGAGAGTTTTATCCTCCATCCACTGTTCCGTTTTCTTGTGAAGGTGTGAAATTCCTAGGGGAGTGTATGGGTACCTCAAGAGTCATTCAGCCTGACACACCATGGAAAGAGGGACTTAAAACCCCACAGGAAAGTGTGTGATGTGTTTGCTAAATCTTTTATTTTCATTTTATAATATGTTAGAAATAGCTCTCTATTTCTAGCATCACGTATTATATATATATATATATATATCTCATTCAAAGAGGTTAAATTTGTATTATGGCAAGAAAAAAGCAGCTAAGTAAAGAAAAACGAGTGGCATCATTACTTTAAGAAATGAAGGTCAGTCAGTCCGAAAAATTGGGAAAACTTTGAAAGTGTCCCCAAGTGCAGTCACAAAAAGCATCAAGCGCTACAAAGAAACTGGCTCACATGCGAACCGGCCCAGGAAAGGAAGACCGAGAGTCGCCTCTGCTGCTGAGGATAAGTTCATCCGAGTCACCAGCCTCAGAAATCGCAGGTTAACAGCAGCTCAGATCAGAGAGCAGGTCAATGGCACACAGAGTTCTAGCAGCAGACATGTCTCTAGAACAACTGTTAAGAGGAGACTGTGTGAATCAGGCCTTCATGATAGAAGATCTGCTAGGAAACCACTGCTAAGGACAGGCGACAAGCAGAAGAGACGCGTTTGGGCTAAAGAACACAAGAAAGAACACAATAAAGAAAACTCGCTGAATGAGAAGGGGTGTCCAAACTTTTGGTCTGTACTGTATGGAATGACACGATATATAACATACATGCTTTTTTTCTTATCTAAAAAGTGATTGCTTAAATAACATGCTGCTTTCTTTTTCTATAAATTTAAATTTTATACAAATGTTTTTGTATTGACTTAAAAAAAAACTTTTGCACAGTACTGTAGATCGACAAATATATTATTTTTGTCGATCTACCCCTGTGTACAGGATTAAGCGTATATATGATGAGTGATTGATATATACTGTATATCTATATTCAGTGGTACTTTGGCAAAGGAATTTAATCCAGTTTCGAGTTCTTAAAGCTTCTTAAATTTCGTATTGCGAAACGCATTTTCCATAGGAAATAATGTAAATGCACATAATCCGTTCTAGCCACCCCAAAATATTACCAATATTACCAATTTCCAACACTATAATGATATTTTTTGTGCATAAAAACAATCTAAACATTTCGGAAAGAAAGACATGTAAATGAAGTAAAATATGAAATAAATAGACATTAAATGTCACTTAACCTTAAGTTATGATTTTAAGAGTCAGAGGTGAGAATCAGGTAAAGTGGGAGACGACACACACATGAGGAGAATGTGGCTAATGTGGCTAATGTGTGTGTGTGTGTGTGTGTGTGTGTGTGTGTGTGTTGCTGTGAGGCAGGAAACAAATAAAGAATAGAGCAGAGCTGAGAAAGAGGGAAAGTGTGTGTGTGTGTGTGTGTGTGTGTGTGTGTGTGTGTGTGATTCACTGAAGGTTCACTAAAGAGAACTGAAAATGAACCGTCAGCTCACTTCAGCACACACATCGGCCACGTTCTCCTCAGGTGTGTGTCGTTTAGCCGTTTACACGACTCTCGCTTACTCTCGCGCGGTGCTTGACCACGCCCCCCGCCACCACACACTCCTCTTTAACCCTCTGATTCTTCTTCCTGATTTGGTCATGTTGAGAGTGAAATACTCCTACAGTCCTACAGTCTTCCTGTTGTGAAGGTGTTGCCATGGCGCTACAGTTCGCTTCACTTCAGTAAGTGATAATGTGACCAGGGCAGAGCGTTTCCTGATGACGTCATCAGCGATTCTGTACATTGGCCTGTAAATAGTAAATTCCATACATTCGGTCATTGTTTTTAGTCGGTTCTGTCGTTTGTTCTTTGACATCATGATTTCTCAAAAAAGTGTCGATTACTGTTATACTGTATGACTTTGATATATTGAACAGTCGGGACGGGAATCACCTGTGATCGCGCGATATAATATTATCACGACACCTAGATGCCGATTCGATTAATATTGCCATTTTGTAAATATCAATAATATTTGATTAATTATTTTATTACAATTTTAAGACTTTGAATCTTAAACCGTTATAACTCAAAGGTTTTATACCATAGTTTTATTCAACAGCTGAATTAAACATGAGTAATTAAATGTAGCCTGTTCCTTATAACGTATGTTTTCTCACTTAAAAACCAAACGCAGCATTCAAACAATACAAACTAACTTCAAATACAAGAGTTTAACATTTAACTAAGCAGTGCGTATCTGTGTCCTCTGCAATAATTATTATTATTTCTAAACAAACTTAAAACAGTAAATAGAGTGCGCCACCTGCAGGACTATGAAAAAACAGCGATGATAAGATTGTGAGCACGCGGCCGCACAAAGCTTTTAACCCAGGCATGCGTTTTGTAAGAGACTAAATGAATACATGAATACATGAATTAATTTGCTCACAGGGTTTGGAGAAAAAGGCAGAGGCTTTTTAACGCGCGCAACTTTTGATAATTTAAAGCAGAATCGTTACGTATCAGTTCAACGTCATGGCTCATTAAATCTGCTAATTTCGGTCACTTGGCTGATTGACCGCTGCATCTCTATTATAAATAATATAAATCATTACCGATAGACTTTGGAGTCAGTGTGGTGATGCATGAAAGGGTACACAAAGAATTGTGACCCCCTGACTTCGTGACTTGAACTATTTAGGTAAAGTTACAATCATTACATGATCTAAAATCTCGTATTTTGCAAGATTATCGTTTCTTCCTCTTTTTCCGTTTATATGCCGTTGGTGCAATACCGCCACCTACTGGAGCGCAAAGCAGCCGATTCTCAGGAACGCGAAGATCGTTGCTTTGTGCGAGACGTGATATTTAACAATACAAGTTACACAGTGTTTCACTGTTTATTAGATACTGTTAGTCATTTTTAATATGTCACACCCAGCGAGAAATAGAGCTGCTGCAAATAAACTTTAGTTCCGCTGAAATAAAAATCACAATGTCCTAAAAATCAAATCCATTTAAGTCGTTATTCCGGCTGTGAGTCACAGCTCCAAAAAGACAATCCAGAAAAGAGGCAAGAGATCAGACGATCTGCAAACAGGCAAAACCGGGCTGAGGTGAAATCGAGACTCTGAGAAACAGGATCAGAGTAAAAAAAAAATAACAACAAAAACAGAAACAGAAAGCAAATCCAGGAGTTATCAACAGCTTGGAGAGCTGAAGGAGACAGCAACAACTACAGTATGAAACCAGATCACAATCACGACACATGAATGATGCAACCAATGACCAGACAGAGGACGAGACAGGACAAGAGACAAATACAGACGTATTGCCAAAAGTGTCTCACCTACTGGTGGTGAAAAAGTGAATTTTAAGACAGGATCATGTGACACCGTTTTTTTATTATACTTACTGCTTCTCTCTCCTGATCCATGATCCATGCTTTTTTCTCCTGTAAATATGCATTTTTGTAATTATTTTGATCAGATAAAAAGAAAGGCATTTTCAGTACAATTTCATGGCCTTTCATGTCCAGAGTGTGCGTAACTTTTTTGAATTCAAATCTTATTCAATGATCTTAACTGTCATCTAGATGAAACTTGGCCGATTTAGATTTCACATGAAAAGACATAAACCTGAAAAAAGTGTATTATTCTACTGTATAATGCAAAATAGTTAAGATATTGCAACATGAATTTGACATGGTTACGGACACTACAGATTTTTATTTATTTTTTATTCTTATTTTTGCTTTCATTTAAGCAAATTTTTTTACAGCTCATATGCTTCCAGAAGCTTTTAGTATCAATACTCATAAACAAATATGAATAATTTGAATTTTAAATGATTATTGTTTGAAGTGAGACAGTATAACGCTGAAAAGTGGCCATTTTTGGGGCAGATATAAAATCGTCTCTCCAAAGCGGCCACTTGACATTTTTAGAGAAGCGCAAGATCCAGCACTTCCAAACTTCAGAAGAAGCTTCTTTGACAAACACATTTTCTGTAGCGTCTGTATAACGCAAAAATAAATAAATAAATGAATAAAATCAGCACCATTACTGTATTTTGGTTTTAATGTGAACGAGTCAGTCATCGCATTAGCCAATGAAAATGAAAGGAAGTTAAAAACAGGAAGTAGTAACAGACACTCACGACTCCATGATGAGCGACAACAGAAGTGACCTGCATGTGTGTGTGTGTGTGTGTGTGTGTGTGTATACAGTGTCAGTCTTTTTACATGTTTCTTTAGTGTGTGTCATTTCATTTCAAATAACACGTGTGTGTGTGTGTGTGTGTGTAAGTGTGTATGTGCATATAGTGTCAGTTTTTTACATGTTTGTTTAGTGTGTGTCATTTCATTTCAAATGACGTGTGTGTGTGTGTGTGTGTGTGTGTGTGTTTTGTTATTGCTGTCTCTCAGTAACATGAAGGTCTCGTTCTCCGGCGAGCTCGTTCAGGGAGAGGTTTCATCAGCGGTGAGCTCGTTATTCTGCGTGCTACTCAGGACGACAAGTTCACCTTCAGGTTTCTCCTCCAGAGATGAATATTTAGCCTGTCTGCTCCAGATACACAGCAGATGACAGGTAGATCCAGATGCGCATGACAAGAGTAAGTAAGAGAAAGAAAGATCCTCGAGTCGTCATTCCAGAGGGAAACGAAGCTAATTAAACAGAAATGAATGTAAAGCGAAGATTTCGGTGGGAGATTCAGTGTAACCGGTCGTCCGATGAGCCGTAAACATTACCAGGTGCTGTTTATCATCTCCGGCTCCATTCTGCCCAGATTTTAATGGAGCCGAACGAGGTGTAATTTCACTTTAGGAGCTGCTCACGCGGTCAACCTGTTGATGGTGAGCTCTGAGTGGGAGGGATGATGGAGAGAATATTCTCAGCCCTGTCAGTCAAAGAGACACTCAGCTCATATGCGGAATAGGGTGGATAGCGCTCTCCTTCAGAGGTGTTACGCCCCCGTCCTCACTTTTGATGACTGCTGAAGTCGTATTGAATCTTTAGAGCTCTCCTCCATCAAGGCGAAAGACTAACGGGGACTTCAGAGTGATGCGACAGGAAAGCTGTCGCTCTGTCGCCTGGAGATTGAATCCAGGGCGTCGTTGGAATCCGTAGCCGCCTGTAGCAGAGAATCTGCGGAAACGGGGTGGAATACTTGCACCCTCAAGTTTATCATAGTGACACATGCTTCCTATGCTTCCTTGCCCACTAGAGACGCACAGACTGATTAGTCTGTGACCAGCCAGTTTTCTCCCTGATCAGCCATGAGCGTCGATCAGCTTGAATAAATCGGTTCAGTGTCGTGTTTGCTGTCAATTATAGTTTTTAGATAAAAAAAAAAACAACCCTGGCAATCAAAACACATAAATCATAATAAAAAAAAAAAAATCAGAAATGGCCTAGAAAATTGCGATTGGAAAATCAATTCATTTATGTATCGTGCTTCCTTTGGGTGGCGATTTGTGTATCACCACACTGACTCCAGAATCGATTTTATATTTTGTTATTGATTAAAATAAATAAATAAATAAATAAATAAATATTTTTTTTGCATTTGAGGTGTGGAAAAAAACCTCGCAGTTCCTCGTTAATCCTACAGGTGGCGTGTTGTAAACTCTTCACATGTTGGCAGCAGCACAGCATCCTGTGGGGCTTGTTGGTTTGTTTGTTTTGTTTTTTAGAATTGTAACAAAATCTAAAAAAAAAAACTGTTAATATCGAATCGTGATATTTACAAAAAAACGTAATACAAGGCGGCACGGTAGCGTAGTTACCACGGTAGCGATGTTACCTTGCACCTTCAGGGTTCCGGTTTGTGCGCATGGAGTTTGCATGTTGTCCCCGTGTTCGGTGGGTTCCCTCCGGGTACTCCGGTTTCCTCCCACAGTCTAAGGACATGCAGGTTAGGCTAATTGACGTGCCTAAATATCGAATCACCTAAGTATGGTGATATTATGGTATCGCTCTGATCGGTGCATCTCTTTTGCTCACAGATGCCCATGATTGGCGCGTGTCCCTATGATTCATATGAGAGCACAAGTATGCCATCCTTCCCTTACCGAGAGCACTGGCAGTCTAGGCGCCCGGCTACAGATGGCTGTAGCATCACCTGGGATCGACAGAGCGAACGCTTTTCAGTGCCGCCTCTCAGGAGCCCCTTTAGTCTGCATCAGACTCATCAGCCCGGCTGAGTAGACTGCAGCTTTGGCTTTTAAACAGGCTAGCTGATTCATGAACTAATTGTTCATCCTAAGTATTCCTACATCACCTATACCGACGGTTATATAGCTGGCCAAAGCAACTAAACCATGTTCCTGTCTGATTACATTCACATTTCTCGCGCACTTTCCTGACCCCTAAACAGGTTTAACTACTATATAAAGAGCTTTTCGCCCTTTCATGTCCCCCATCAGTGACAGTCTGGAGTCGTGGGAGTTTATCCAAGATTCATACCTCTGAGCCCTGCGCTTGCTCATCTGAAGAGCTCATTTCTATACACACTTTGCTTCCTGTTTCCACTCGAGCTGGCAGACTGCACAAGGTGATTTAGTGGAGATAGTGTACCGCTTGGAGATGCAGCACTTTCGAAGAGCTACAGGCACTAATGACTTCACAGCCTCACCGAAAAAAAGGAAAAAAAAAGGCAAAAGATGCATCGGAGAGGACTGTTTGAACGATGCACCGCGTCAGGCTCCGCTGGGGAGAGTAAAATCAAGGACGAGGGGATGCTCTTATCAGCGGCGCACCCCTCCGCGATGATTCGGGACTTTCCGTTCCAGATGGCAGCATCGTTTCGCGTGACGGTCCACTGAAGGAGAGTGGCGGGAGGGGGGTTGGAGGGAGGGGAATAAATGAAAACGCTTTGTACTGAGGTCTGTGTGAAACTCGGGCTGCTTTGCAGCTGGCACCAAGATAAATCAAAGTGCATAATGCAAGTGCAAGCCTCAAAACACAGACACTCTGCCGCATTAGTCCGCCCGGACCTACGACCCATTACGGAGGAAGATAATTGATCAGGTTGATGAATTGAAGTTATTATCAGCTGAGATTTTCATCCACAGGAAAGTCTCTAGATTTTATACAGAAAAATCCATCCATGAGCATCGATGATGAGGAAGCCCAGAGGAACTTGGTCGATCTGTTTTGTGCTGAGAGATTCTCTTGCCAAGCAGAAAAGCATCTCAGAACATGCAACACCTTGTAGCAGAGGGGCCATAACATCAGGTTGGGCTTCTATCAACAGAATCATACAGCATACAGTGATGAGACTCACATTAAGCAAATAGGTGCTTCCTTGGTGGACTAATGGCGACCACGCAGCCATATATTCCTTCTTCTTTGCTGATGTCATAGTTCAGGAGTCTAGCACTAGATTTCGCGAATACCGCAGTGCTTTCTTTGTGGATTTCTTCTTTCCAGCATCGGAAGAATTTGTCCATTTCTCTCCAAATATGCCACTCAGGTGCTTCTTCTGTCCCTTGTTATTTCAAGACTGGTCTACTGCACCTCACACCTGGCAGCTCTGCCTCTGTTGTTCTGATCTTGTTCTTAACCTTCATAAGTTCTCCCACACTACGTTTCCTCCAAAGTGAACCAGGTTCTAGTTCAGGTCGGGTGCCAATGCCGGTTCAGAGCAGGTTCAATCCTGAAGGTTTTTCCATGGGATAGAGCGTAATGTTATTACGTCACTGTGTACATCTCTACCTTCCCAGCAAAAAAAAAAATGCTAATGACAAAAAAAGCTAGTGGCAAGCACAACAACAACAATGCGAACTTCAGCATGGCTTTGCGGGTCTACTTTGGGTTACTAGAAAGCATTTGTGCTGCCTGTTGCTTTTTGAGTCAATTTTCTTTATATTTTGTGGTAGATGCAACACTAGCCTGTGACTACACTACTCCGGTTTAAAGACGGCGGTCACAAACTTTTAGTTGGTTGTAATAATCCCCCCCCGCCACCATCAAACCCCGGCCCCTTACCTGAGTGGTTCTTTGTTAGCAAAGTGTTGGTGGGCCAGACTGGTTTTTCTTTCTAAAGACCAATGCTTTGGCGTCTGAAAACAAAAAAAAAACTGGCTTGAAATTGGGCACCGGTCAATGTCTGAACTAGCTCCAGAACCGTCTTGGTGGAAAAGGGGTACCATACCACCCAACTTCTTTGCTCCCTCCTCCAGGTAAAACAGTCAAAGCTAAAGATGCAGCACCACCTTCCCTCTGATCCTCCAGCACTGCTCGACTGGTCCCATCATCTCCTAGGTTTATTTCGAGGAAACATGCGTCTAGACATGCGTTTTCGGTGGCGGAACGAAATTCCTCTAGGCCATCTTTAAATGACATCTAAAGACTTGTCTGTTTCTTAGGTATTTGGGTTAACGCTCCATTCCTTCCCAACATTTACATTTACATTTACATTTGGGCATCTGGCAGAGGCTTTTATCCAAAGTTTCCGTCAACAGTGTTTGACTGTTCTAGTTAGTAACCTAGTGCACCAGTGTAAGGGTATATTTATTGATGGAAACCTCGAAGCACCTATTGTAAATCGCTCTGGATAAGGGCGTCTGCCAAATGCTGCACATAAAAGGCCCACGATCAAGCAACCGACCCAAGGCACTGAAGGGTGCCTGACCGAGTGCTGGTCTGAACCCAGTTAAATTGGGAAGGGTTGTGTCCGGATGGGAAAAGAAATGGTTGTAAAAACAAGAAGTGGTAAAACGCCCTGGACAGATAGGTGTTGTAAAAAAACGATCAAAGGGGACTAGTATGCTAATAAGACAGCACTAGATTACTCGTTATCGCAGCCTGACTGTGGGATGTGAAAGCTCTGGAATGTCTTGGTATTTTATTTCAGGACGTTTTTCACATTCAGGCAGTTTGTTTAAACAGTACGTCATGTTTCTTGGCGGCGCTCTGGGAAAAAAAGAAACAAAAAAACAAAGGTTTACCCTGCAATACAAAACCTGAAAAATATTCGAAAGAGTAAAACAGACACACACACACACACACACACACACACACACACACACACACATGCCAAACCAGAGACACACATCAACATATCACTGGAGAATAAAACAGAATGTACAGAAGCAGAACGTGAGATTGTAAGCTTGCACTTTATGGTCCTCGTCAAAGCGAAAACTTATGTAGTAACCCGGACGACGCTCCGTCCGCGCTTTAGACCTGAAGCGAAACTGCTTCATGAGCAATAAACCCAAGCTGAAACCTGTCACCCAGACGCGGCGTACTGTAGATCACGCTTTTGCCCCTGTCACACTTGTGTCTCCTGTAAAACATGGTGTAATGTACAGAAGAGAGACGCAGGCGATAAATATCGGTCTCCTCTAATAAACTGCACCCAGAGTCCAATGGACACATCTGTCGAGTATTTTCCATCGGTCACGGGCAGCATTATGAGGACGCGCACACGTCCGGGGGGAATTAATGTCCACGCCTGTCTGGGCTGCGTCTGCGGAGTTTACCAGCGATCTAGAGTGTTATTCATGTCCTAGTGGACGTGTCTTAGTTATCAAGTAAGGTGACAGTCACGATACTTTCTTCTCTAAATACACATAAAAGTCTTATGCACAAGGAGCATTCGAGTCAAAATGGGACTTTTGTTTTGTGCAGAATAACAGAACACAGTTAGTTTGCTATATAATCCCCAGCTACACTAGTGCACTTATCCCAGTGTTTCACTAGTGCTTGGATACCAGCAAGACCTCAGTACGCCCCAGCGTTTTCACATGTGAGACGCCGGCCTCCCAGGAACTCCTTTAATGGCCCAAACATGTGGAAATGGCTTGGAGTGAGGACAGGTCTGTAAACATTCATGGACATACTGCCTTCTTTAAAACTTTGGCACCATTGAAATGTTTTATCACCGTACTGTGTTCACAAGTCCCGGTTTCACTTGAAAACCTGTCTATTTTATAGCCTAGGTAAATTTGTTTTCTTATAAAGTTGCAAAAAAAAAAAAATGTTAGCATACTGACTAAAAGCAAAGAAATGATAAGTTATTGCGATAAAAAGATGATTATGCTCTTCAGTGTTTTGGACTGTTATTTATAATGCTATTAATGTCTTTAAAAACAGACATAAGTGCTTTTTTTTTTAAAAGAAATAAAAGGTACAGGTATGCTGCCTTAGGTGGTCAAGGAATTGTGAAAGATTTCATAATAAATAATAAAAAGAAATATCCGATTTAGCTTACTTTATTATAAATGTATCGAACTGACTTTTGTGTCATTTTAAACCCGTATTTAATATAAACAAACAAACAAAAGAAAAGATCAAACAGCATAAAGCCACAAAGTTTAGTTAAGAGACAAACAAAATCACTCTTTACAGACTGTGGTGAGCAGAAATGTATCTCGAACAGCAAGGGATAAATTCGAAAAGAAATTCGGATACCCCGTTAGTTCAGGCAAAAAAAAAAAAAAAAAAAGTTTGTATCCTATGCAAGCTCCTGAGTTAATGTCAAATTGCGCATAAGGAAGGAGATAATTATGCTGTAAAGTTTACATCTGTGAGATATTGTATAATTCAGTCGTTTTGTATTTAAATTCTATTAATAATAGAAAATGACTGATGATTAAAGAGAGCAGGTCATCACAGATGTGGAAATCAAAGAAAGCATCTAAGAGGAAACATTTAGGCAATACTGTAACTAGAGGGTTTAATCTGCTCTAGAATCAAAACCTCTAGTGAAACTGGAGCCTCAGAAAACCAGGCGAGCAGGAACTCCAGGAGACGACGGAGGCGCGGCTCAGGATTGCTGCAGCAGCACACGGCAGACTCCTCAGAGAGCAACTGGGAGCTTTATACAGACGACTGGGAACAAATAATCAGAGGCAGGTGCAGACGGTGATAAGAGCCAGTGTCCATGAGGGAGCTGGAGCTCGAGCCTCAGCAAGACAACAGGCAGAGGACAAGAACGTCCACAGAGAGCTACTGTAGCAGATCTGCGGCTCCGCCCCGGGCCGGTTCGGCAGGATGGACGGTGGGCGGAGACTTCGTGAAGCTCCTAATAATAGTAAAAGTTGACTGATGTGATTTTTATGGCTTAGTGTTTCCACTGAATAAGCGCTCCCTCTTCTGTTTCTCTCTTCCCTTTATCACTTCTGTAAAAACCCAACAGCTGATTTTGTGACATTTTGATCAAATGTCCTAAGTGAGATTTTAATGATCTGGATTGTGCCATGTGAATGTGTGGAGGAATATATGATATATGAAGGAAAACATTACCCGGATAAAATTCAAATTTCCTTTGTCACGTACACAACCATCCACAGTGTGATACGCAGTGAAGCGTTTATGTGACCCTGATTTTCAATAAAATAAAATAATAATTTAGGTTGGAATATACAAATTGACACGTTTATGAACGTTTGAAACAAATGAAAATAAAAGTATGTATAAATATATAAATGTGCAAAATGTGATTGTGTAAAAATATCAAAATATAGAAGAGTCAGAATACGATGTGTGGGGATAACGGCAGAAGTGTGATTAGTGACAAACTAGCGTTAATTATTTAACAGACAGAATGAAAGCTCCATCTGTTTATTTTATTAGATAGTTTCTCTCTTTATTTTCTCTTTCTCTCGCACACATTTTTCAATCAAGGGAAACGAATTATATTGCACAACTGCTAACCTGTAGGCATGTTTGTTTGTTTGTTTGTTTGTTTGTTTGTTTAATGATTGTTTTGTTTAATTTTACTTTACTCCTCTGAAAAGATTTTTTTTTCTTTTGTTAGTTCAAAAACGCTTTCATTCTCTCCTTGTATAAAGAGTAGCACACTTGCAAATCCTTACATCTTTGGTTGTTTTGTTTGTTTGGTTTTCATCTCTCTTATGTTTGTTTAGTTTGTTTGCTCGCTAATTTGGTTTTCTTTGTTTTTTGTTTTTTTCTTTTTTTGCTTAGTTAATTTTATTTGTTTGTTAGTTGCTTAGTTTTTTCTTGTTTCACTTTGTTTTTGTTCGCTTCTGGTGTGGGTTGGAGAGCCGCCCGTCGGGGTGTAATAATACTTATGAAGGCCCTCACGCAGGGCTTCTGAGGAGGTCGACGGAATAGGACTATTTGAGAAGGCTTATGATATCACTCGTTTGGTGATAGCGCGGGATTATATATTGAAACTAAAAAGGAAATAAAAAACAAAACAGAAAACATAAAATAAACTCTGCCATCTAATCGAGACCTGACGAGGCTCTGGGAACTAAAAATAAGGCTTTTGATCCTCTCGGGCGAGTGCGCTCTTATAGAGGATTTATGCATGACTTATGTGTTTTCACACTTTTTTCTGAGAGCGCACACTTGACCGCTCTCTCTCTCTCTCTCTCTCTCTCTCTCTTTCAAACGTTGGTTTGATGAAAAGACGTTGACTGGGTTTTTCCCTTCGTCTCGCTGCATGCTTTGTCTCATGCTTTGTCTTTCTTGGCCCTAATATGTTTACCGGCTATAAGTGTGCAGTTATCAGGGCCCTTAAATAGACACAATGACAGGTGCAGCGCATCTGCACTGATTGTGCTTACAGCGCCATCGCCTGGCGATTGCTCGTCTGGGTGATCGTGCCTCTGCTTCAGTTTCTCTCTCATTTCTCCATCAAGTAAAATTTTTATGTGTTGCACAAATGCTAACCTTTACACAAACTTGCTTGTTTGTTTGTTCGTGTTTTCTTTTGTTCTGCTAGTCTTGTTTTTTCTCTATATTTTTGTTTGTCGGTTTATGTTTATTAAGTTTTTTTTTGCTACTTTTTGCTTTCTTTTTCTTTATTTCTTCTAGATGAGATTAGTTATTGTAATTATTAGTAATTGTTTCATTGTTGTAATGTCACTTGCTTAGAACGAAAGTAAAAACTAACAAAACTATTAAACAAATTTTTTTTAAATTAACCCGGAAAAAAAAAAAAAAACAAGCAAACTTGCATACAGGCTAGCAGATGTGCAATAGAACAAGATTTTACTTAATTGAGAAATGAGAGAAACAAGTGAAAAAACTGTGAAATAAGAAAAATACTAAGTACAGTGGAACCTTGTTTTGCGAGTAATGCGGTTTGCGAGTGTCTCGCAAGACGAGCAAAGATTTTTAATAAATGAAAAACGTTTTTTTGTTGTGTGTGTTGTGAAACGTAAAAAGGGGGGGGGGGTTTTACTGTGTAAGACGAGAAGAGGGAGAGGGGAGGGGCTAATTCCACACAAACACACACATACACAGCACTTGTGTGCACAAACGGAAGCACTTAACTATCGGGATTTATTTTTACTTTTTATTTTATTTTTTAAAAGGTAAAGTGCAGGTTAATTTGTTCAGTTTTTACTTTACATTTTATATTAATTATTTTAGTGTATTATTATTTTTTTTTTTCAAATTATTCTGTGGAAGGAATAATTTGAGTTTCCATTATTCCTTATGGGAAAATACAATTTGGTTTACTTTAATTTTGATATACGAGCCCGCTTCCGGAACGAATTATGTTCGTAATCCAAGGTTCCCCTATATCTATGAAACAAATAAAAATGACTAACCAAAGGAACAAAAACAAACCAACAAATAAAACCCAAGTAGCCGGCAAACAAACTAAACAAACATGAAAGTTACAAATCAAACAAACCAATGGTTCAAACATGTAACGAGTTGAAAGTGTGTTACCACTGTGACCTTGTTTTTTTAGTTTTACTTTTTTGTTTGTCCCTATCTCCCATTTCTCAATTAAGTATAATTAATACTTTTTGTGTGAATTGTGTATCACACAACTGCGACCTTTTCCCCATTTCTACTGTGAAACAAGGAGAAGCATTCCTTTTTCTTTGTTTTATTTTGTTTGTTTGTTTTCTTTCTTTCACTGTAAACATATAACTTGGCTACCAAGAGACAAGTATCAAATCCATCACTATAAATAACGATACATACTGTGCACTGTGTGGTTGGATCTCCTGCGCTGGTCAGCACGTTCAAGCCCATCACAGTAGAAGCTGCTTTTCAGTAACCATGAGACGCTTTGGGAAAGAGTTACTCCTTATCTGATTTACTTCAGATGTTGTCTCTTTCACTTCGCTGTACATGACATGACATGTACCTTTTCCAAGATTTTAAAGATAAACCTCTCCACTAAAAACATTTCATTGTGTCTAGTCTACTGGATTGTGAATCGACCATGTTGAAAATGTAACAACAAATACAAATACAAGGTGAACGTAGGTTAAGTAATGCTCGCTAAACAGATGCATTAAGTCCATATTTTATTTGTCAGTATTTATTTAACACCAGTCATCAGGCTCTGCGTGCTTTACAATATGTGCACATGGTTCCTGGCGGATAGGAAAAAAAGCAAACGCTTGCACTCCCACTGCCTTCTCTTGCATTTATTTCGGCACCCTGCTGTTCTAGGTCGAGCTTTTAAGTGGTCACAGAAATGTTATTAACCCACGGGGCGGATTTTAAACATACAGTAGGCAGCCTGAGTGTCTGAGTGTAATGCCTGACAGTGTAATGCCTGACAGTATGATTTCATATCAGGTAACCGGTTTTCCCACTCGGTTATAAAAAATGTCATACAAAATATCATCCTAACTAGAAACGTTTAATATATATATAATAATCATATAATAGAATATAATAAAATAATAGAATATAATAAAAACTCCATTAAAACACAATTTAATTTAGTAGCGTCTAATAAATATGATCAAATATAATACACTGCCTGACCAGAAGAAAAAGTCGCCATTTCAGAAGAGTCAAATTGTGGCGCTAAATCAAGCGAAGAAAACAACTAAGGAGATTTAAAATGACTAGAACTGGTTTTCTGAAGACGTTATCAAACCCTGGAGTGCGTGATTTTTATTTATTTATTTATTTTTGACATGCAATGGTTTACAATAACGCACAGATATAGGAAACTGAAAGCGGCTCCCTTTTCTTCTTGTTACCATTCTTAGGGTCCATGATGATACTGTATGTTTTTTCACAAAATTTTGCACGAAATGCAAAAAATTAAAATAAAATGCGACTTTCCATTGATGCAAACAAGTTGTAATCGGCTAATGTATGTATGATGCTTCGTATGCCGAGACAGATTTCTTGCAAAATTTTGACTCCTACAATCTCTTTTACAAGGTGGTTGTTGTTTGTAACGCAACGTTGTTTATACCACTTTATACTTTATGCAAACTCTACAGACCCGCAGCGGGAATTGAACCCGGACCCTGGAGGTGCAATGCGACAGTGCTGACCACCACGCCACTGTGCTGCCCAAAACTTTTTATTTAGAATGAAAAAAAAATTAAAAATTCATAATTTGCTAATAATAATATTCTGTTTTTTGGGTCCAGTGCGTTGATACAGTAAAAAGTGCTTAGGGGGAAAAAAAACAAAGCAGAACAGAACAGTCATCCACTGTACAAGACCAAAATAGCCTCAGAGCCCCGAGGGTGAAGACATTCTGCTTGGCGAATGCAGGACTTTGTTCTAACAAACTGATCTGAGAGAGTAATGAATAACTACTGTAAGAACCCCTGAGGTAGAACTTCAGCCCTCACACATTTATACGTGATTTATTCATAATACTGGGCCAAGGGTAGAACTCCAAGCCTGTCAGATTCAGCCCTGAATATCTATCCTGTAGAGCAGCTCGTGATTCTGATCCTTTCTCCATCGATCCATTAATAAACCAATATCATGCACTAGACTGTACATTCCTTTCTTTTCCCGAACATCCTTCAAAGCTGCATGTTTTAATATGGACGACGAAAGCTTATGAGTTTTACTTTAAGTCAGGAACTTAAAGAAAAGATTTGACTTTATTCAGAGTGACTCGCTAATTGATCAAAGCTTATGTTCTGAAGATTTAGCACAGGACGTTCTGGATCAGCTCCTCACCAAACCTGTCCATTTTAAATGTAAGCATCAAAAGGATGAAAATAGAGCAAGAGGACCAAAGAGAGAGAGGGAGAGATGGGTTCATAGTTAGTTTCTGTTGAAAGATCATTTCTCATGATAAAACGGATTTCAGGAGCTTTTTTGTTTGTTTTGGATCTTCCCGTGGCATTTGAAGCGTGTGATTAGACGAGCTGCCCGGTCGACCAAACCCCCCCC
>JAAGKR010001415.1:113445-126440 GCA_011419295.1 Clarias macrocephalus
CCCCCCCCCCACCTTTTGTGTCTCTGCACTGGCATTGTCCTATTTATCTATAGTGCAAGAAACCTGCATTATGCATAAACCATCAATTTTCGTCTGTGTTGGTGTTATAGAAATGTAATCCATTTTTAATAAGATCCTTAAACCAAACATAAAAAAATATTAAAACACAGATATGATAGACGGACGAATGTTTTCTGCACGACCATATTTCTCTCATCTGATTGGTTAAAAAGCGTGCAACGTTTCGGTGTAACTGCATGCCGTGGACAGTAGTTCTGCCGCATCAACAATAGGTTTCTATTAAAGGGCCCATATGTTACTATTTCTTACACAAGGTAACAAGGCTTCCTCAGTGCATTTTCTCACACGCCGTTTCAGTGTCTATGCAAATGAGCTACCGATGAGCGACGCCCCATAGAGAACAGTGGAGCTGGAGAACAAGCTGGGGGCAGGGCTCTTCTTATATGAGGTCACATTAGGGTAAAAAAAAAAAAAACCTTTAAGATAAAAAAAAAGGCAAAAAGCAATGCCAAATAAGTCTAAATAAGGAAAATGACTAAAAAGAGAATTTTGCATAATAGTTACCCTTTAATGGCCATTTTAATGTGGTTTTCGTAGTAATAGTTAATTGTTTTTGTTGTTTTTCTCCTGAAACATTTAACATTTATTAAGACTGTTATTTCTGAGTGCTTTGTAACAGCCTCGAAGTTTCAGAGCATGTTAAGGTTTTCAGGACAGGGAGGGGTTATGATTGGCGAAGTGACAAGCTGCAGAGTGAAAGAGAAAGAGAGAGAAATGAGAGAATGTCTGCTTATAATGTAAGTAAGAAAAGTAACTTCCTCTTGGACATTTTGAAACATTAAATTTAACCCCAAACTAAATACATTTAAACTTCATACAATTTTTCTTAGCCAATAATCGCGCACATTAACAAACAATATTTGTTTAATAATTAATATTGATTAGTCTGCTATGTGAGACACATGAATCAAACTCAAACAGAATAATAAAAAAACAATCATATTTGTGCTATGCAGTCTGAAAAGATTTGTAAAATTTGAATGTAAACAGTTCAAACAAACCGAATTTTTCATCGTCTGACCTGCAAGTTCACTCTCTACCAAGTTAATAGATTTGTGATCTGCTGAGAAACATGATGCATAACAAACATTGGTTAATGCGTTATTATTAATCAGGCGCTTGAGGTTCTAATAGTGACAAAATGCACTTTTTTTGCAGCTGCTATATATTTAAATGCATGAATCAAACCCAAATTTGTGAGCCACTACTTATGAAGGCTTTACAGACCATTCGTATCAACTCTCCCTCACCTCTCCTTTGCCAGCAGGAATTGAGATTATTGTCGACTTTAAATGCCTTCAGTATCATTTTACAGTGTAGAGAGAAATAAAATTGAGGAACGATCCGTGTAATAAGGAGGACGCCACACTTGTGACTGGTAGTGTATTATAGTTGGTTATACTGTATATTTTGGCCATTCTTGAGCAGAACTTTTTTTTGCACACACACAAATGATATTTTCATTCCTCAAACTCACACACACAAAAAAACCAACAACAGAAAAACAATCCGCTCTCCAAGAGAACTAATAAACGGGAAGAAAATAATCACAACTGTGAGTGGGATTTAATAAATGCTTGAGGTCAGCGTGCTCAGCGACAGAACATAATCACCCGCATCCTGAATGTGAATCATTTGAACTTAACTCCATTTCAGAAAAGAGATCTGTTAGAAGAAGAAGCCATGGGTCGCGTTCCAAAAACAAACAAGCACGCTTTTGCTTTTGCATCGCGTAAATCATTATCAGATTTTTTTTGCCTTCTCTCGTCTCGTCTCGTCTCGTCTCGTCTCCTTTCCTCTCGTCTCGTCTCGTCTCCTTTTGTCTCCTTTGCCAGCAGGACTTTTCAAATGTTTTTTTATTTTATTTTTTATTGTTTTAAGAAGTTGCAGGAGAAAAAGCGCCCTATCTGCAAAGCGCTAGGGAACAATGAGGTTATGAATGGAGACCTCCGGTGCGGTTTAATTAGTCACGTTCAGCTTCAAAGTGCCTCTCCTTCAGGGACGTGTTTTCGTAACTCTATTTCCCTACAGGAGGGGAGCGTTTTAGAAAACGTCTTCACATCCTCCTGCTTCCTCTGTGTCGGTCACGAGCCGGGAACAAGACGGCGTAGCGAACTGTATTAGCTCTGAGACTCGCACCGCAGGCGTTCCTGAAGGATTTCACACACTGCTTGAGAAATATCAGATGTTAGATGGAACGTTTAACATTAATCTATGCAATAATCAAACAGATCAAGAAGAGAGATTTATTTAAACGTGACTTGAAACCATGTTTAAGTTTCTTATAATTGATCATGAACATATATACAAATTCCAGGTTATACTGAGATAAATGTTCTACCTTGATGGTGTCCAAGCACTAGAGAAACACTGGGATAAGTGCATTAGTGTAGCAGCGGATTATATAGAGAAATAAAGGGAGGAAAGCAAGAATGACAAGATGAGTCAGAATAAGATGCGAATAGAACTTTGTTTCTGGTATACAGTGTGTTTTTGTTCCATAATTTGGTAAGGACTAAAAGCTGTCACTTCAGTATTCATTAGACTGTAATGTGTTAATTAAGTTAAACAAAAAAAGTGTTAGCCAGTACTGAAGTCATGAGATGAGTGACAAGTATTTTGCTGTATTATATAACTTAAGATAAAAGACTGTTTTTGTTACTGTAATGTAACGAGAATTATGATTCATTGTGTCTTTTAAATCTCGGAAACTTTAACGCATCGCTCTCAGCCGAACCATCCCCGCGTTTTCTTACTAAACGTTATACACAAACTATGTTCAGTGATGAAATTCCTCGTGTTCTGAAGTTAAGGTGCCATTACTCGTCATATGAGGCTACTGTTGGGGTTGAAAGTTTTCAACATTTTTCTTAAACGAAGTTGCACATGTTAACAATCGATACTCACTCGCTCATCGTCTATACCGCTTTACCCTGTATACAGGGCGGCATGGGGGACTGGAGAGTGTCCCAGGAGACAAGTCAGAGTACAGCCTGGACAGGTCTGTCCAGTCAATTTGGGAACGTGAAACCTGCATGTTTTTGGACTGTGGGAGGAAACCGGAGGACCAGTTGGAACATGCAAAGTCCATGCACATGGAACCGGAGTGGGAATCGAACCCTTGACCCTGCAGGCGCAAGGCGATCTCTAGATTGTTAATAATTGACAATGACAAGACACATTTTTTTCCACAGTGGAATTAAAAATATATATTTAAACAGTTCTACCTGTACAATACCAATAAAGTAGTTATGTACTGTAAGTGTAAGTAGTACTAATAAAAAATATTTTTCATCACTCGAACTGCAAGTCAATAGATATGTGAGCCGTGGGGAAACATGCTGCAAAACCAACATTGGTTAATGTTTTATTATTTAGATAAGTGAAGTAAGTGGTGGCTCAGGTGGTTGGGGTTCTGGATTGCTGATCGGAGGTTTGGGGTTCGAGTCCCGCCATTTCCAGAGTTCCACTGTTGGCCCCTCTGACCTTTAGCAAGACCTTTCACCCTATGCCCAATAAAATAAACAAGTCTACCATTGCCTGTCCAAAAGCCCGGATGAGATAGGAGGAGCGTTGGGTGTCAGCCTTGTACCATGGTGTCATAAAAACTACCATTCGAGGTACTCAACAGTCTTGGAAGAAAAAAAAAAAACATCAGTTACATTTTTAATGACAATGAATCAATTAATATGTTTAATCAGTAACATCCTTAGGTATCATCTAGTGATTTAAAAAAAATTTTTTTAGACGTGCCTTTGTTCATATTTGACAAAGCAGATGTTTTCGGGAAATTTCCATTTCAGAAACCACACAAAAGACCTGAAACTAGGACATTGGAAAAAGGGAAACAAGGTGACCATGGTGCAAATGCGTTTCTAACCTACAGTACCCGTCTTTCCGTCCCCTAATCTACGCAATGTATTTAACAATCAGCAGTTCTGTACACCAAAGACACATTTTAATTACACTGTTGTTTTCTTTGTCAGAATAAATGCATTGGATTTAATTCTGGTTATTTGCTATGAAAACTATTTTTGGTGCAACTTTTGCAATTTACAGTAGCAGCTCTGGCCTGAACATTCTTCTCAGCTTTTCCAACAATTTTCCAGTGATTTTTTTTTCTTGTCATTTTGTTGCAGTTCCTATTTTTGACCACTAGGTACAATAATAATTCTATGCACGGACATTTTTTGTGCAATATCTAGAAGGCGAGCAAATCTGTGCAACTATGGAATGGAAAAATTATGATGGCTTTAGGAAGGGAAATCAATATTTCATAGAATTTGAACTTTGTTGCATTTATGAACATATATATTTTCGACGATTATGATTAATGTCCGAACAGTTGATATATAGCATTGATCCGTCTTACCTGTCCTTCTGTTTAATGCTGCTCGTTTGTCAGGCGTGAAAAGTGTTTTCAAACATTTGTCAAAAGATTGAGCACATATGATTTATGCTGCAGCTCAGCCTAATCTTCCTGCTCCTGATGATTTCCTGCCACAGCTGTTCCTTTAACAGCATGAACCACGAAAGGGAATTTCAATGTCATTTTGATGCATTTAAGCAGATTCCTGGCTTGTCTATCAACTTCCAGTAATAACGTCAATCCTGGATTACGCAAAAAAACAACTAATTTTTAGTATTCCGTATTTCTACGTTTCAGACGTAACCGACGGTTTGAAATCTCTTTCGTAGCAGGATGTAAACTCAGCCTTGACTGAACAGACCTCGCGGACGACACTGACCTACTGGCCTGTGTCCATGTACTCTACACACTGACCTTTCGCTGCATGCTCGCTTTCCTGCATACGCTCAATAAGCTGACCTTTATTTGTGTATTTTGTTGTGTTGTACATTTATATCTCGCAAGAAAGGAAGGAATCCTCCATGTCCGCGCTTGTTCAAGTAGCTAGTCGCTATACTGATGATTGTTTTTTTTTTTTTTTTTAAGTCTGCTAATAATGGGGCTTTATAATGGGATGAACGACCTTTTTATTATGGGATGGACGAGGCATTTATAGCTAACGAGGTATTCTTCATGACAATATAAAACTCTGACTGTGCCATTAGTTTTGGTTGGTCAGGCATAGTTGTGCACTGACCCTGTTAATGTGTGAAAGTGGAAGGGAAGTGCTTTTGAAGAGGTAATTTTTTTCCCTAAGATTTCCCAAATGCAATTATTATTTGAAGTCAACCAGCACTTGTGTTGAACGTTTGTTTTCCATGCCTCATGTTTCCTTGACAAATCAGAAACACCCTAGGAGGTTTATTACTCAGCTGGACTTGAATCCGGAAATGGTTCGAGTACCTCCGCCATGTTCGGCTATTCTGCTTGTTGCAGTTCCGATTCTGACCACCAGGTGCAAAACGATTTCGATAGATAGACAGATTTTATTGATCTAAAAATGTTTTCAACAGATTTCAGATTTGTTAAGACTTTATGGAGTTGTGAATGAGGATTTTACGAAGAGTAACACCTTTGTCGAAGAAAGCAGCTATCTCCGCTTTCTCCAGAGCAAAATTGTTGGAAATGTAGCCAAATGCTGCATAGGCTAGCTCTATGACGTGGCATCTCTAGTCCGCTGATCATTTGCAGCTACCTTCTCACAATGCTGATACTCTAAAAGCTCCCGTAACAACCAGCCTGGCGAAGGTCTGCTCTCGGTCTCGCCTGCACTCTCTGATCGTTCCGAGCTGAATGAGGCTTGAGAATGAACCTATTACTGTAGCCCGTAATCCTATGCTTAAAAGCCGTCCTCGGGGAAATGAACACTACAGATCCCCATGCAGTCTAGATTCCTGGGCGTTACCGGTTTGCTGGTGCATTTCTGCCAGACCAAATAGCGAGACCTCAGGTGCTGGAGTGACGTGTGTACTGTACGTGTCTGTCAGTTCTGTAAACACCATTTCCTCATGAGGCAGCTGGCAAAGCCTGCATAGATTTCCCAGCTTTCTTATTATCTTCATAGATGATTAGGCTCTTAAGTGTTTAGACGCATTAACTGCTTGTCACGTCTACATGAGTTCGACCAGCCCGAGCTGCGGGTTCAGATTAATTACTAATCATTAAGCACGTGTTATAACGTAGCGTAGATGAAATCATGGTGCGGTGACTGGACGTTAGGATGTAAATGGTAGGAAGAAATTTCAGTTTATTGATGCTTATGCGTTGCCATTTTTATATTTCGCTGTCATATCAGTGGCAGAGCATTTTGGGAAACTATAATTATCATGAGGCAGAGAGGGAGAAAGGACAATGCACCAGAACCATCTGTGCAGAAGGTAAGGGTTTTTCTTCTTCTTCTTTTTTTTTTTTAAAAAACAAAATGCTCTCAGCATGTGCTGCTCATGGCAGGCCATCCGTGCAGAAACCGCTTTCCTTTTGACTGGCAGGAGGATTCACAGGCTGCTGCTGGTTCCTACATCTGAGGTTACCGTTATTCTCCACTCTCAGCGCAGTGACGCAGGACTCGTGCTTTCAGACTGCGAATTCTGAACAGAAACGTTTCGCGAAGAGCAGCTTCCACCTTGTGGAATACAATTTTTTCCTAAATGATCTCTCATCCGTTCTCTGAATTCTGTCATGAGGCATATTTGGACAGGGTTAGTTTTAAACCTGGATCTCTGGGATTTTCTAAATCTGTCACGGCTGGGTTTTTTCCTGTATCTGGAAAATATTATGAAAGTACAGTAAGCCCCCTACATACGAACATTCGAGTTACGAACCTTCAGGGATACAAACATGCATTCGCGCATGTTCAATTGCGGAAGTTAGATCACATTTATTGTCACCTGCGTGCAGTGTGCATCCCAGGATGTCCGGTAGTGAACATAAAAAAGCTGCGGAGATGAAGCTGGTACCGCTAAGAAGCACCGAGCAATAACGATGGAGGCGAAAGTGCAAATTATTAAGAAAACGGAGCAGACATCGCTCGTTCTTTTAACGTGAATCGTTCGACCATCGGCACGATTCTAAGGAACAAGGACAAGATCACGGAGCATGTTCGTTTTATACTGTGTATAGCCAGTTGTGTTAGTATCCTACTACCTACGCAATGTTTGTCGGACTTATGAACAAATTGGACTTACGAACAGGTTCTCAAAACTGGACTAAGTTTTGGAAGGTCCTAGGTTCAAAGGTGCCATTGTGGGGTCCTTGAGCAAGGCCCTTAAACCTCAACTGCTTAGCTGTATAATGAGATAAAAATGTTTGTTGCTCTGGAGAAGGGCGTCGGCTAAATGTAAATACCAGTTTAGTATTGACCAAGTTTAAAATGCAAAACAATAAAATATGGACACTGGTTAAAATAAAGACATTCCCAGTTTGTCCCTAATTTTTTGACACATGATGCCAGGCAACTGCATTTTCTTTAAATTTGCTGCTCTGACTACAAAGGGAAGCATGTTTGCCTTCTTCCACATACTTGACCTCACAGATGCACGTGATTTGCGAGTGTCACTGTGATTGACAGGAGGCCTACTGTATGAGATCCCTCCCACCCAGAGAGCACGGCCAGTCACGCTCTCTTGACCCCTGGCTATTGGTTATGACATCATGTACAGATTATTTTGAGATTCACGTCTCTGTACACATTTCTATACAGAATGTTTGAGAATAAATAACGTCACCTCTGTTTACAGGGACACATCATATTCCCGAAATATGATAAAAATCTAGGTTTGCTTATCGACACTGAGAGGTTTCACATTAGGGAGGGGATGACTAGGGACCAGCTAGCTTTTTTTTAGATTTTAAACAGACATACTTTAGAGCCACCTCTACAGTGCCACCTACAGGATTACAGAGGAACAGCAGCCACCTTACATGCAAACATATAAATAAAAAATTAATCGGTTTTGGTATCGGTATCGGTGTGGCTATACTTGAATCGGCGCACAAAATAATTGGGGTATGTAACTGAATGTTTTTTTTCCTCATCTTTCTTTCGCATTACTGGATAAACGGCTGTCTGACTTTCCTTTCGGATGACTGAAGGTAAACAGGAGGTCTGGAGTGCAGCCAGTGTTCCAGCTCATTGCAAAGGTTTTCACTGGGTTCGAGGTCAGGGCTTCGTGCAGGACACTCGAGTTCTTCCTCTCATTTGTCAGGCTGGAAGAAGTGAAGAGAACCGGAGCTGCTGTAGCCTACAGAGACATTCTGTACTACTGTGTTTTTCTAACGTTTGGGGAAAAAAACAGGCAATAACAATCGTTTTACAGTATTTTTAAATAAAATCATACTTTGAATTATATAAATATTGTGAAAAAAAGACTAACATTTACTGCAGATAGTTTTTTCGGTAGGTTTTTACTCTCATTATATGAAATACAGCAGTGAGAACACATTTTATGTAGTTTAATTGTGTAATTAAATGGAAACACAGAAGTTTCCAACTATAAAACAAGAATCTTCCAGCTCTAGATACCTGGACTTCTGTTGATGATTTACTGCGTTGTTAATCGTACATACGGACTGGCCCGCTGGCACCTACAACCATACCACGCTCAAAATTGCTTAAATCACCTTTCTTTCCCATTCTGACATTCAGTTTAGAGTTCAGGAGATTGTCTTGACCAGGACCACACCCCTAAATGCATTGAAGCAACTGCCATGTGATTGGTCGATTAGATAATTGCATTAATGAGAAATTGAACAGGTGTCCTTAATAATCCTTTAGGTGAGTGTAGACTGGTGATTCAATTCTATTTCTGAGCATTCAAATTCGATTTTCAATTTGATTCGATTCAGTAGATTCAGATGTTTATTGTCTGATTTGCTTTAAGCTGCATACAGTTTATGAAGAAGAACTAAAATAATGTCTAATAATCTTTAATTGTTGTGTAACTTGTGTTATTGATTGTTGATCTTCTGCTCCGCATTCCGGTTCAGTAGGTGGCAGTATTGCACCGACTGTCCATAAATTCAAAAGAAGAAGAAATGAAAAAAAGAGTATATATATATTTTTTTTTTGCAGAAGATGCTAGCAGTTTGTCTTTTTTACAAAAGTGGTGGAATTGTTAAAAGAAATTATTGAAAGTGTGTGACATAGTTTCATTGTAACCATAATTTGTTGTCTCAAATTTTTTAAAAAGTCCAACGTTACAAATTTTGCGAAGTGAAATGCTCTGATGCAAGTTGCACGCCCTGATGTGTGTCTAATGAAATGATTTCCAGTTTGTGGAATCGACCTCAAAGTTTGAAAAGCCTGTAATCAGTGAATCGATTCCCTTTGGGGTCGACATCGACGTGAGCATTTATCAATAAAATTTATAAGTACTAGTTGATTCAGATTGCCTTATTCCTATCTGCATAAGACTGCACGCGCTCCATGACATGAGTTTATCTCTTCTATGCGCCTAGTCTCCGGCGTTTTTGTGGCGAGTAGCATCATACTGTGCTAGACTTTGAACTTATTGACGTAAGTGTAAAGATAAAAACGTGAAAAAAACAGCTTGGTTTGTGCAAGGAACTTTTTATTTCTGAACTTGTATATCGTTTGGCCCAAAACAAGACCACTCGCTCACGACAGTCTGGGAATCTGTGACTGTGTACAAGATTCAAAGCTTTCGAGGTCACGGAGTTGCAAGAGGTTGATGATCTTTCTTCTTAAAACCTTCTTAAAAGATTCCCAGACAGTTGTTAAATAAATTATTTCAAAGGATCAACAAATGTAAAATCATATTTGTTTACATAACAACTGTTAATTAATTCAATGCAATAAAGTTTTCAATTAAATTTATTTGTATAGCGCTTTTAACAACTGTCATTGTCGCAAAGCAGCTTTACACAATCAAAGGAATTATTGAAGTTTGAATGAAATGTGAATGTGTATGAATCAAAATGGTCAGATAGTGGCGAGGAAAAACTCCCTGAGATGGCAATAGGAAGAAACCTTGAGAGGAACCGGACTCAACAGGGAGCCCATCCTCATCTGGGTGAAATAGAGAGCAGGAACTGATCTGCATTGAATTAATCTGCATTGATCTGCATTCATACTGTGTGTGGTCACCAGGACGAGTCAGACACGTCCAGAGGGCAGAGGGGGCCTGGATCACCGGCAGCTAAGGAATGACATGTATAGTTCGACAGAGATACATGAAGTGGGAAAGAGAGAAAGAGAGAATAGGAGAGGGGGAGAGCAGAAGAGGAGAGGTAACAGTTAGGTATGGTCACAGTCACCTAATGTATAAGGTGAATGTACAGTATAGTTAGTGTAGAGTGCAAGCAGGGACTCCGGCAGGACTGACTATAACAGTATAGTATTAGTAATATGAAAAAACTATAAAAAAAAAAAAAAAAGGATCTAACATAGCTAACGTATAGATGCTGCTAATGTCCAGCTCTGAGTGGCGCAGTGGTAAACAGTGTTGGGGGACGTTACTTTTTAAAGTAACTAATTACATTACAAAATTACTGTCTTGAAAAAGTAATCCGTTACATTACTGCGTTACTTTCTGATAAAAGTAACTAGTTCGAGTACTTTTCCACTGCAGAAAATATAACCTCCTTTGTGCTTCCTCATGCATGTTGTTTTAGTCAAGACCATTATAATTATTCTACCATCATCACTCAGTGAAGTTTGGCCCATAATCTGTTAACTACTAATCCCCCTATTTCACCTACGCGCTTTCGCGCGGTGGCCGTAAGTAGGTTCATCATGATTCACCGCGAGTTTCGGTGCTGTGATTAGGTTTCCATCTTTCCGCGCGCCGGTCCTCGGATAGTCAAACCGCATAGGTGAGATACAGTAGGGGTATAACAGCAGGAGTAATAGAGGGGAGGGGGGGGGGCGGGTTTATCGGGGGCGGGGCTTGTAGGACAACGTTCTCTCACACACACTAATGGATTGGGAACGACTGCTGTCTGGCTCACGGATTACATAAATTGTCTGAATAACGGATTACATTTTTGAAAAAGTAACTAAGTAACTGAGTGCTTGAATGGCGGAGCGAACGTGTTAGATTACTCGTTACATCAAAAAAGTAATCCGAGTCCTCTACTTTGTAACGCGTTACACCCAACACTGGTGGTAAAGTGCTTGCCCTGTCATCCAGAGATCGCAAGTCCGAATCCCGGGGTGATGCCGTAGCCTCTCACAGCGGGGGCCTAGAGAGAGCTGATTGGCTGAGCGGATGGGAGGCTCTTATCATGAGCGAATAGTTTGAAAAGTTGCGGTTGTCTGGCGTCACATGGCTCGGAGGGAACACGTGATCATCTTCAGCCCTCCCTGACTGGTAGAAGTAGCCTCAGTGTGGGAGCGCCCTAATGACGGGTGGGAATTGGATACGAGAAAACAAAGAAACGAAAATTTTGATGTAAGTGTAAGTCATTTAAAAAAAAATGCGATGTGCTGTTTGTTAATAAATAAAATTTTTTAATTACTGGGAAATTGCTGTGGTATGAGCAGGGGACTCATTTGAATCATGCCGTTATGTGAAAATAATCCACTCTGCGCTGGTAACAGCTACTGTGGGCCATTCACAGGATTGATGTAGCATATTTTATAACCACATCTTACCAGGTGCCTGCTCAAGTCGGCCATTAGCAATAAAGCCGCAGGCGCTCAATGCTACTCTGAGGCCTAGTTCGAGTTTGCCCTGGCGGTCTCTGTTGTACCGTCATATCGCCGTAACTGCGGCTGGTGGCGTCGGAAATCGCAGCTCTGCTAATGCTTCTGTTTATTGCAAGGCATTTTTCAGAGCAAGACTGGCTTAATAATGCACAGACAGGAACAGGAAAATCAGATGTGGTTGCATGAAAACCTGAGAAAAATGACTTGCTACAGTAATTCTCTGTAAACGATCACTAACAGATATCAGTGTTCGGACGCTAAGTTGTGAGCGGTGCAGTTTATACGCCTTCCATTTGAAGGGCCTGAGAAGCAGCTCACTAATGAAGTACAGCAGGAGGACTGTTGAGATTACAGGCCTGAAAATGACCCTTCATCAGTTATGAAGAGAGGGAGAAAGACAAGAAGAAGTGCCCATGAGGAGTCTGGTGCTAATGACTAATTGTTAGCGAGTCAGTCAAGTCGCCAGATTCAGGTCAGGCGAGTGATGCTGAAAGCTCGAGCCAGGGATATAAAATGTAGCGGTGATGCGTCTGGTAACATTAATATTAGAGGTGTGGGGAAAAAATCGATTCAGTGATGTATTGTTGTTCTTTTGTGGAGCAATTCATGGATCGGGAAACTCCCCAATTAAAATTTTTTTGATAATTAAAAAATAATTAGATATGTTTTCAATTAAGGTGGTGAAACATCCTGTGTGGTAGGAGAATATTATTTGCCTAGTTTGTTTAGAATTAGAACAAAATCTGAAAATGATATTGAATTGATATATTAAAATTGAGATTGCAGTACAAAGAAATTCCGCAATTACTGCAGGTATCGTATAATATCGTATCATAGCATATGGTCCCTGGTGATTCCCATCCCTAAAAAAAAAAATCTTGACTCACAAGGCAGTTAAAAAGCAAAAGGATTGAAATATTTGGTTGAAATCGCTCTGGTTATATAAGTATGAAAGGTGTTGATTTTTCAAAAAGCTACAAATCCATCATTCACGGTTTTGTCACAATGAAGAAATCAGCCTGCAGTTGTGTTTGTAGTTATTTGTATATATTAAGTACCCAATTTGGTATCAATAATTTGTTGGTTGAGTTTGAATAAAAATATATAGAAATCTCAAGCATTGGTTGTGATTTTGTAATGAGCTAAACAGAAAGTAGTGGCAGCAAATTGAAGGGGCAAAAGTGTTAAACACAAAAACCTTTTTAATTATAAGGATTGATAAAGATCATGAGAAACATAAGCAATACAAAGACATCAGCTTACAGCATCATCCTCCTCCTCCTCCTCCTCCTCCGCAACCAGCTTTAGTTTCACTTTGGTACATGATAACAGCACGCT
>JAAGKR010001416.1:0-92500 GCA_011419295.1 Clarias macrocephalus
AGTGCATAACATGTAAAAGCAAGAAAAAGAAAATAAATCCTAATTCTGTGTGTGTGTGTGTGTGAGAGAGTGTGTGTGTGAGAGAGTGTGTGTGTGAGAGAGTGTGTGTGTGAGAGAGTGTGTGTGTGAGAGAGTGTGTGTGTGAGAGTGTGTGTGTGTGAGAGTGTGTGTGAGAGTGTGAGAGAGAGTGTGTGTGAGAGAGTGTGTGTGTGAGAGAGTGTGTGTGTGAGAGTGTGTGTGTGTGAGAGTGTGTGTGAGAGTGTGTGTGAGAGTGTGTGTGAGAGTGTGTGTGAGAGTGTGTGTGTGTGTGTGTGTGTGTGTGTGTGTGTGTGTGTGTGAGAGAGCCATGAGATGGATACCCCGCCTAGGGATTGTCCCCAAGGCCTCTCAAGACTCTGTACAGGATATGCGGTATAAAGAATGAATGTGTGACTGATTTATAAATCTCACTAATAATTTTTTTTATATCTAGTAAAACATGTTTTTCGAGATATTGAAGAAGAAATGAAGCATGCTGTTACAAAAAAAACATGGTGCTGCTCCATGTGACTTCATCACTGTGCTGCTGGCAAAACAAAGTGTCATGATATGATATATTTTGCTCATATCATCCTCCCTGTTTCTCTATGCAGCATGTCCTCATCTCTGTTTCTTTCCACTGCAAGGTGAAAACTGTGTGGAATATCCCGAATACTCTTTGTCAGATTGATCTCTACTCTGAATGATTTTCCCCCCTATAGGCTGCATACTGACTGAACTTCAGAGCACTACATTATACTTTCTGCAGTATTGTGTTTGATCCTGTGTGCTGAATCTGATTTATATCTTGTGTCACGCTGTTAGCTCTCAGAAGCTGGAAATGGACGAGCTGGGTCCGGGCCAGGCCGTCTACTACACGTGGGCCGAACCCACAGGATCCCGGGTCCTCCGCTGGAGCATGGGACTTTACAGTGGTGAGCTGAAGAATGAGGAGGTAAGGACACGCAGGAACGAACACCTGAATCTGGAACTATTGACTATAGGGAACAAAGTACAGAAAATTGTAACGGGTGGAATTGTAACGGGTATTTAAAAAGAAAGTGGCGGTAGAGGGTCAAAATTTTTGGAAAAAGTACACAAATATTGTATTTGAGTAAAGGTATAGATATTCTATGCAAAGTATTGGTCAAGTAAAAGTAGAAGTCCTTCATTTAACAGTGAACTTGAGTAGTACTACAAAAGTACTCATCTTAAAATTTGTGTAAGTAGCAAAGGTACGAAGCTAGCATTAGCTCAAAGTAGCTTTCTAGTAAAAAACTTCATAGTAAAAGTTCTTTCTTCCTCTTGGTTGAACTGTGAACTGTTTTTTTTTTTTCGCCCCCTGTAACCAGCTCCGCTTTTAATTTCCGAACACCTGTAACACCGTTAAGTGTCTCAAGGGAAACGCAATTACACATAATTGTCAGCAGGTGGCGAAATATGCGCTCCAAACTGCATGTAGAAATTTAGTGAAGTAGAAGTTGTGATCTTTGCTGTATGAAGTAGTGAAGTAAAAGTGAAAAGTTTGTTCTAATAAATACATACTCACATACAGTAAAAATGTAAATTTACTTAATTACAGTACAGTTCATCTCTGCTTGAGGACAATTACTTAAAAGCAAGTAATGAGTAGTGACCCGATGTATAGATTATGTTTAGTGCTAAGTTTAGTTTTTATATATTTTTTCTTTATTCATTGATTCATTGTTTCAAATTCAGATAAAAGAAAACGATTTAACCTTTGCCCTGCTGTGTGTATTTCAGGACCTGCTGCTAGACAACGAGGGAAAGCTGTTCGTCATCTCGTTTTACGAAGGCCTCCAGCGCGTGGTGTTGTTCACCTCAGAGCGGCGTGTCTTCAAGCTGTTATGTGAGAGCGAAAGGGTGGAACTAGCCGAACAGGAGATAAGCCTCTCGCTGCAGGATATGGGCATCTCACTGGTCAACAACAGCACCAGCCAGGAAGTGGCGTACATCGGGATTACCAGGTAGAGCTACAGACTGCACAACACACCCAACATGACTGGCTTTCTAATATACAGATGTTGATGGTCTAACTTGATCTAATAATTAATGTTCATGGATATCATGTTTTGAGAAATGTACAGTAAAAATGTGTAGCCTTTTTTATCCTTTTTTATTTGCATTCATTAAATGAAAAGAAGAATGTAAGAAAAATTTTAACACGACATAAAATATGATCAACCTATTTATACGCGCAGCTCTGACGTTGTGTGGGAGACCAAGCCGAAGAAGAAGAGGCGCTGGAAGGTTATGAGCGGGAAAGACGCCGAGCTGTTAGAGCAGCACTACAAAGAGTATATAGAGAGCAACCCCGTTGATAACAGCATCCTAGACCTGGACAACGGCTACCAGGTTGGACGAATCGCAACGATTTCACTAATCACTCATTTTTTATCAGGAATAGTATTGTGTACTGTATTGGTGTCATGCATGGATGATTTTAAATTGCAATAAAAAAGGGTGTGGTCTGTCCATTATAAAAAAAATTATAAAAAATTTAACTCAAGTTTAGACTGACCTGCTCAGGAGTTTTTTAATACAGTGCATCTGGAAAGCATTTACTGCGCTTTTCTCTTTTTTCCACATTTTGTTATGTTTCAGCTTTATAGATCGTACCACATAATGATAACATGAAAGAAGTTTGTTTGAAAGAACCCGATGGTCACTCTGAAAGAGCTCCAGCATTTCTCTGGAGAGAGGAGAACCTTTCAGAAGAACAACCAGCCATCTTTTCAGCACTCCAAAATTCAGGCCTGTATGGTAGAGTGGCCAGAGGGAAGCCACTCCTCAGTAAAAGGCACATGTAAGCCCGTCTGGAGTTTGCTCAAAGGCACCTGAAGGACTCTCAGACCATAAGAAACCATTTTTTTATGGTTGTTGTTGAAGCACCTTTGGCACAGATTACAGCCTCAAGTCTTTAGAGTCGGATGCTACAAGATGGTAGTTCTTCTGAAAGGCTCTCCTCTCTCCACAGAGAAATGCTGAAGCTCTTTGTATGGAAACTTTGCAAATCTCATGTGCGTTTCACTGAGGAGTGGCGTCTGTCTGGCCACTCTCTCATACAGACCTGATTGGTGGAGTGCTGCAGAGATGGATGTTGGTTGTCCTGGAGGGTTCTGCTCTCTCGACAGGGAAACGCTGGCGCTCTTTCAGAGTCTAAGGCCGTTTTTGCCCTTTCAAACAAACTTTGTTTACATTGTCTTTATAGGGTATTGTTTGTTGAATTTTGAGGGAAATTATGGATTTAATTCATTTTTTAATAAGTCTGTGTCATAACAAAATGCGGAAAATGAAGCACTGTGAATCATTTCTGGATGCACTACTGTAGATTACAGTAGATATAATTAAAGCATATGAATCATGATGTATCTGTAGTAGGCCGTTTATATTAGTTCTTACAGTATTATACAGTAGCTACTCATTTTTTTTTCTTTCTTATTTCTCTTTTGTCTCTCGCTCTCCCAAGGTGAGTTTGTCTCCTAACGGTGCGGAGATGAGGATAATGCAGCCTTACGACGCGCCTCTCCGACGGAACTTTCTTCCAGCCCTGAAGGTCGAGTACAGCGTCTCGGCCAGACAGCAAGCGTACCGCGTGCAAATTAACAGGGTTCAGGTGGGTCCGTGGCACGTGAAGTAGTAACAAGTACTGTAGCTTGCATGATTTTGCCACTTTGCTAGCAGGAATGTATTCTTCTTGTGCGTGCAGATCCAAAATCAGCTCTCTGGGGCCATTTTCCCGTTTGTGTTCTACCCTATTAAACCTCCCAAATCAGTCAGATTGGACTCGGGTGAGCAGTGTAACACTCACAGCATATTGCACAAACTGATTAAAGTTATTGAAGCGTTGCCGTATCAATAAAATGTATATTCTTTTGTTTCTTAAAGAGGCAAAACCGTTCACTGACCTCAGTCTCATCACGAGAGCAGCAGGACACTCAGACATCCAGCGCATCAAGTATATACCAATCTGTTTTCTGACATAAAGTCTAGCTGTGCCTGAATTTCTGATGTACCAGTGTGTCAGTCGTTATACTACTACGTATACTGTATGTAAAGAATGTTGTTGTCCACAGGTATTTTAAGGTGTTGATTCAGGAAATGGATCTGCGTTTGGACCTGGGCTTCTTGTACGCCATTTTGGACCTGTTCACTGCCGAGAACGCTGCCGCCGTCACCTCGGAACAGGAGGTACTGTAAACACACGCTTCTGAATTGAAGTTGAGCATACAGTAAAAGTTTTAGTCACATTTCTTATCCTTTTTCTCTCTGCGCTTAAGGTGGAGCTGTTTGGGAAGGACATCGAGTATTTGAAGACAGGATTGAACCACGTGTCCGCCACCGACACGTCCCCCATCAGCCTTTACGAGTACTTCCACATCTCTCCCATTAAGGTTCGTCTTTACATTTATGTCAGGACGCTTTCTGAATGTTCTGTGGCACGGTGGTGTAGTGGTTAGCGCTGTGGCCACGCACTTCCACAGTCCAGGGTTCAAGTCGTGCCTTGCGGTCTGTGCGGGGTGTTTTCCCCATGCTTGGTGGGTTTCCTAACAAAAATCCAAAGACATGCAGATTAGGGTAAATGGCACCACCTTGTGCCCTGAGTCCCTCAAGACATATGAGTTTGAATCATGTATCAAGTCAATAATCATGCCGTCTGATTATGTGTTCAGCAGAGTTTATTGCATTTCTCATTATCAGTATATTATAATCCAGCGCATAATAAAAACCCAGGTGCAAATATCAAAACTGAATTTAATTGTATGCGAGATGCAAGCGAGATAACCAACAACGAGAGAGAGAATGAGTGGGGCATTGTGACACACACGCTGGGATGCTTGTGGGAGATGCTCAAGGACGCATGTGGTGAAATCTCATCAAATTATCTTGATTAATTGACAGCTACAATGCTCTGTGGTCTGCCTTTTGCTGCAAAAGGAATTTTTTTGATGAAGGCAATATTTTCTATTCAGGGTAATTTCATGTATGTTTTCTGAAATGTGATCCCGAAAGTGATCCCAAACTTTTGAGCGGTAGTGTGTGTGTGTATAGATCTTATGTTGATTATGTCATCAGTTTGTCGAAACCTGCTTTACCGAAACAAGTTACCCAAATGAACATATTGCATTCTGATTGTTTCATATTGTTTTTACTTTATTTAGATTTTTTTTTATTATTAAATAGTTTGCTGACTCAGTATTAATACAAATTGTATTTTCGTGCTTCTTAGGCTTAGTGGTCTTAGGCTTTTTACGCTGTTGGCATCATGTGCTACCATCGGGCTACATCACACCACTTTGGTGTTAATAATTCATTTCATTATCGACATAACTACTTATCGTTTACATAATTGCATAACAAGTTACGTGATCTTTACAAGTCATTAATGCTTTGTAATGGAACGCAAATGTGCCTTGGTTAAGGTGATTCAAGCTCTTCAGCCTTTCAGATATCCTTTAAATTTCCAGTTGAATTTTTATCAAATAAAATCATGGCAATATTTTATGTGTTTGGTCTCCTCAGCTTCATCTGAGCTTCTCTCTGAGTTCTGGCGGTGAGGACGGGAACAAGGAGAAGCGAGAGACTGAGCTGATTCCCGTGCAATCCCTTAACCTGCTGCTGAAGAGTATAGGAGCAACACTAACCGACGTCCAGGACGTCGTCTTCAAGTAATCACCTTCACCCTGCGTTCATCTTAACAACCGCAAACAATGTGAATTGTACCACTTCATAAAGTCGACCTAAAGTTTCACCATTTTTATGACATAATCATTTTGTGCGTAAAGTGCGATGGTAGTTTTGCTACATTCCTTTAGCTCTATTTAGGAAGTTTTACTGGAAAATTTGAGTTAGCATGGAAGACATGACATTAAAGTGTTATTACATCATTCAACATAGAAGCCAGTCAGATTATAGTATGCAAACACCGGATGCATACTATGCTTAACACAGCTGTATAAGTTCAGTCTGGTGATTATGTGGGTTTGAATCATGTATAAAGTCAATAATCATGCCATCTGATTATGTGCTAAGCAGAGTTTATTGCATTTCACATTATCCAGCGCATAATAAAAACCAGGTGCAAATATCATAACTGAATTTATTTGTATGCGAGATGCAAGCGAGATAACGAACGAGAGAGAGAATGAGTGTGGCATTGTAACACACATACAGTACACACACACACACACACACACACACACACACACACACACACACACACACACACACACGCGCTCTCTTGTCCTGCTGTGGTGGCCGTGGTTCTTACTTCCCTATACTTTTTCACACTCGCCTCGTCCCTTTAACAACCCTTCATATGACAGTGCGGTTAGTTCTGGATTTCACACGCGGTCACACGACCAAGCACCAGAGATTTTGTGCAGCCAGATGTTTTGCCTAATGTTGCACTCTAGTGGATTTTAAGAAAACAGACTTTACTGTATATTGAATATTGTAATATATCCTATGACTGACTGTAACACCCTTAAATTCTCATCTGCTTTTTCGGTTTCCATAGTAACTACAGTGAAAATAATAGAAAATGTGTGTAATCTAGATCTTAGGACTTTAACGGTGTGTGTGTATTATTTCAGGCTGGCGTTCTTTGAGTTGACGTTCCAGTTTCGCACCACGCAGCAACTCCAGTGGGAGGTCATCCGCCATTACTCCAAACAGGTCACCTTTAACCTCCTACCACCCACACACCTCACCACGCCGGCACACGTCATCTGCATGCATTTATAAGCTGGTATGTTTTTGTACTCCAGGCTATCAAGCAAATGTACGTACTGGTGCTGGGTTTAGACGTCCTTGGCAACCCATTTGGTCTGATCCGAGGTTTGTCCGAGGGAGTCGAGGCCTTCTTTTATGAGCCATATCAGGTAAGACTTGACACTTAATATTGAAACAGAGGGAAATTTTAAAAGCGGTCACAAAAGAAAAAAAAAAGGACTTTGTGTCGGTGTTCCTCAGGGAGCAATTCAAGGTCCGGAGGAGTTCATGGAGGGTGTGGCTTTGGGTATGAAGGCTCTGGTTGGAGGTGCAGTAGGTAAGTTGATTTGCACACAGGCTATGCATGAACAAATTGTCTCCTCAAGAAGTCAGTTATTTGCCTGATTTGTTTTCTTCACGTGTCTCAGGGGGTTTAGCCGGAGCAGCTTCTCGCATCACTGGTGCGATGGCTAAAGGTGTGGCTGCAATGACGATGGATGAGGAGTATCAGCAGAAAAGGAGAGAAGCCATGAACAAGCAGCCGAGCGGGTTAAAAGAGGGTCTGACCAGGGGAGGGAAAGGACTCGTCTCTGTACGTAACCTGAGATACATCTCAATATATAATAAATAGCGAATGAAACCCAACAGAGTACGTGGAAATAGGAAATGTTCTACAGTGTTTTATTCTTTATTCCAACTACTGAACTTTATATATTTTATAGTAACATTAAATGTTATAAAAAATACACAAAAGAAGTTTACAACAGCTATAAATAGTCGTTCCCTCACCAGTTGTTTTTTTACTCCAAAAAAGTTTAGATTATATCCAATGAAACCGTCTTGCTTTTTGAAAAATGTTGATTTTGATGCCTTTGGTCTTCTTATAATTTATCAAACCATAATGTCAATGTGGCGATGTAGTGGTTTAGTGGTTAGCACCGTCACCTTGCACCTCCAGGGTCTGGGTTTGAGTCCCGCATCTGTGTGCATGTAGTGCCTGGTGGGTTTCCTCCGGGTACTCCGGTTTCCTCTCACAGTCCTAAGACATGCAGATTAGGCTAATTGGTGTCCCCAAATTGCCCATTGTGTGCGTGTGTGTGTGTGTGCGTGTGCGTGTGCGTGCGTGCGTGCGTGCGTGCGTGCGTGCGCGTGTGCGTGTGTGTGTGTGTGTGCACTGTGACAGATTGGCACCCTGTCCGGGGTGTACAGCAAGATAGAGATGTCTCCTGGCATAGGCTCCAGTCCCCCTGCGACCCTGTATACCGAATAAAGCAGTATAAAGTCTATAGTGATAGATCAAATGTCCAGTTGTACTTGTTTAGGGGATTTTGTTTGCGCTGTGAATGTGTAATGATCTGGTTTCTGTTTTATTTAGGGCTTTGTAAGTGGCATTACAGGCATCGTTACTAAACCTATCAAAGGTAAGTTAGCATGTAAAAACGTCCTTTTTATTTTCCAGTTAAGCGCGTTTCTACATAGCTAACCATCTGTGTCTGTGTGTTTGTGTGTCTGTGCGTGTGTCTGTGCGTGTGTCTGTGCGTGTGTCTGTGTGTGTCTGTGCGTGTGTCTGTGTGTGCATGCAGGTGCTCAGAAAGAGGGGGCAGCAGGTTTCTTTAAGGGTGTTGGCAAAGGTCTGGTAGGAGCTGTGACTCGTCCAACAGGGGGCATCATTGACATGGCGAGTAGCACTTTCCAGGGCATCAAGAGGTGTGTGACAAATCCTTTTAATAATCAGGCAGAAATATGAAAATTTAGCATTATAGCTAAAACCAAACCTTAAACAAGTTTATATATATATATAGCTGTTCAAGTCAAACTCTGACTTTTGATATCGTTTATTTTGCATGAAGATGTAAAACTGATCGATATTTACAGGAAGGTGATGAGACTCTTAGTCGGAGCAAAACATTTGAAAGCTTCAAACGTTTTTAAAAAGTCTGCAGGTCCATGAATGTTGCACTCCCCACCGCCCCATTACACATAACATAAACTCGTCTGGGAGTTATTTTGACATCCCACATGCAGTTCTGACGTCGATCCAAACCGTTTGCACATCTGTGAGCCATTACTGGAGTTCCTGGGAGGCCTGGCTCTGGTGCACTGAGAAAAATCTACTTTGATGGTATCCAAGCACTAGTGTAGCGCATTAGTGTAGCGGGGGATTATATAGAGAAATAAAGGGGTTGTTTTACTCTCATAATAACTGTGTTCTGTTATTCTACACAGTCAAAAGTCCCGGTTTGACTTGAACACCACTCGTATATTTCAGTTGGTTTTATAGAGCTCTTTTAATAGTCGACATTGTCACAAAGCAGATTTACAGAAATGTATATTCTTAAAAAATGCATAGATACACGGATTCATGTTTTGATCAGTTGATGACAAATACACACAATGTGCTAACGTGTCGCGTACATTCAGAGCGGCAGAAACGTCTCAGGATGTGGTGAGCTTGCGACCGCCGCGATTCATACATGAGGACGGCGTCATCAGACCGTATAAAGAGAGGGAGGGCATCGGCAGCCAGATGTTACAGGTGACTCCATGCACAGTCCGTCCCACACACAGGGGTGTGTTCAAGATCGAAACTGTCGGGCAAAGCACTAAATAAATGATTACACTGTTCAAATTTTATAGATTATTTTTAACATAAAAATTTAAATTCATACTATCAGTATATGCGAGTTATATCTATATACTGTATCTTTGACATTGACCTTGAAAACCCCCTTTACTGCTTTGCTGGAAGTTTAAATCTTATGATTTGCCAATTTTCTTTTAGACTAAATTAAAGCTGAATACAGGCTGAGGATATTAGGATTAGATTTAGTTTGACATTGTTCGATATACAGTACGGGTGAACATCTTTCATTTTAATTTTTCATACATAAATTCTTTCATTTTGAGTAAATTCTTTAACAGGAAATCGATCAGTCATTATACAGTCATAAGTTTAATTATAATATTATAAGTATTGCTTTCTAGGTACTTGAGCCATGATTATTGCCTGTGTGTGATGCTTCTGTGGGTGTTTGATGTCTTTCATGAACCAATCATTAATTCTCCTGGAGTTTGATCAGATTTATTATAACATGAGTGGTGCCTGCGTAGAATGAATATTTTTCCATAAGAAGCTGACCTCCTGACCGTAGACTTCCTCTCTCTTGTCGTGTTTGCAGAAAAGAGTGACCCTCTCTGCATGGGATAGCACTGACACTGACAGTGATGAGGATGAGAATGAGGACAGCTTAGTAAAGTTGTCCTGTTAGGCCTGTTAGATAGTCGTGCAGGCCATACACAAGTGCCATTAATAACCAGACAAAATAATAATGCCTTCTTTGTGGGGAGCTGGTTGCATTATGAATAGTCTATATATGGTGTTTTGTTTTTGTTTTATTTAATCTTTTTTTTTTTTTTAGTTTGTTTTATTGCATTTATTGCAAATTTTATTCTATTGATTTATACATATTTCATCCATTCCTTCCACTCTCTCCTCTTCTCCCTTTTCTGAAATAAAATCACTTCAAAATTCACGTCTTGTCATTTTCCCATCCCTACATTCCTCATTGTGAAACTGCTGCTGCTTTCTGTTTTACATCCGAAGAATCAACATGTTTGGTGTCTTTTAGTTTTGCCCTGGATTTATAATAGCCAGTTTAGCATCAGAAAAACTGCCAGTCGGTTTTACTTTCATAAAACAGCCTGAGCTGTGTTGTTGTTGTTGTTGTTGTTGTTGTTGTTGTTTTTTCCAAATCATCTTGTAACATATAATTTTGCTTTTCGATGTCCTAATCAAATCTGATTCTTTTAAGCAAAGTGAGAACATAATGTACTCAGGAAGGAAATGATTCAAGCTTTTAAATGCATGCTACAGTATGACTGGTTTTATCTGTGTCACACTATTTTATTAAACAATATAAACAATCATAACATTAAAACCACTGACAGATGAATGCAATAACTTTGACTATTTCCCTATAGTCATGGGGTGAGATATACAGTATTAGGCAACAAGTGAACATTTTGTCCCTGAAATTGGTGTGTTGGCAGCAGAAAAAATGGGCAAGCGTAAGGACCTTGACAAAGGACAAATTGTGGTGGCTGGAAGACATAGCAGATTACGTGGGGTGTCCCTGGTATGCAGTGGTTATTACCACCCGAAAATGGTCCCAGTAAACCAGCTCATACAGTAGACATGCATGAAGAATGAAGGTGTTTGGTGCACCAGTTGCTGACAAAATGAATGCTGGCTCTGGTAGAAAGATGGATGCAGGTGGCATTGATTTTATGGATCATATTTTCTTTTTCTTTTTTTTACGTCATGTGGACCACCTTGTGTTTGAATATTGATTACATCAGGAAGACTTGGCACCACGATGGGAAGAAGGCAACCTGGCAGAGACAGTGTGATGCTCTGGGCAAATTTCTTTTGGGAAATCTTGTGTCCTGCCAATCATGTGGGTGTTACCTTCACCTACCTAAACAGACCAGATTGTTGCACATCTTCATCGCAGTGGTATTGCCAAATGGCTCTGGCCTCTTTCAGCAGGACAATGCACACTGTCCGCCTGCACAACGTGAGGACAAAGAGTGCAAGGTGTTGACTCGGCCTCCAAATTCACCAGATCTCAGTCTGATCGAGCGTCTCTTGAATGTGCTGGACAAACAAGTCTGATTCATGGAGGTCCCACCTCGTGACTTACAGGATCTGTCTTACTGCCAGATACCATAGCGCACCTTCAGAGCCACTGTTTTGGCTGCAAAAGTGGGACTAGTAGTGGGTTTAATGTTTATGGCTGATCGAAGACTGACCTACTGAAAGTCTCAACACTGAAAGGGCAGTATTTATGATGAACTTTTATTTGCTGTCTGCTTTCGCCGTATTGCATTTTAAACGTTAATGAAAGCAGATTCATCATCACTCCATTTACAATCTTCAAATCATTCCATCTGGTCCCCACATGACCATCACATGACCGTACTGTATCCGAGTGATGACACCCTGCTTTGTCGATATGTAGATGAAATCATATGGATGAATCGTGCTGGATGGAGCAAATGTGTGGAATACGTTCTTAAGCATACGATATTGGTGTTGATGTGTAACCAGCTTCCTTTTTATATTTTAGAAAATTGAAAATGGACGGTTTGCGAGGTACAGGTACTTTGCTCATGCCAAGGTGAACGAGTCAGATTTCCTGATGATCACCAAAAGGTTTGCCATAAATCAAAGTACCTATATTATTATATAAGTGTAGTATAGTACAAATATAGTACAAGTTCTAGCTGTAAGTCATCCACCTCCTCTTTCTGCAGGGGCATATTTTTTGTCACAACGGGCACTTTTGGCCAGTTGACGTGCGAGTGGCAGTATCTATTTGATGAGTTTACCAAAGATCCCATGATTGTAGAAGAGAGAAGACTGCGCATTGAGGCAAAGGTACAGCAGACCTACAGTACACTCCCTATGCCATAGATCATTTGTTCCAAGTGCTTTTAAAATACACACAAAATAAAGGAGTGAACTTCAGTCAGGCAACATTTATTAACTTGAATGAATGAGAATGAGAGTACGCGAGTGATCTGTGGCTGTTGAAAAAAGTATGTACTGTTCATAGTCTTTGTAATCAGGGAAGGAAGGAAGGAAGGAGGGTGATTGGCAAGAAAAAAGGAAAGAAATGAAAGGAGGAAAAATGAAGAAAGGAAATAAGGGAAGGAAAGGTGGAAAGAAGTGGAAAAGGAAGCATGCAAGCCAGAAGGAAGGAAGGAAAAAAATTAAGGCATGAAAGAATGAAACGAAAGTTAAGAAAGAATGAATGAAGCAAGGAAGGAAGGAAGCAAGGAAGGAAGGAAAGAAAGATATAAATGATGCACAAAAGAAAGGAGGAAATTAAGAAAGTACAAATAAAAGAAATAAGGGAAAAATGAAGAAAAGGTATGGGGAACATGAGGAAAGAAAGTAAAAAAAAGAAAGAAAGAAGGAAGGTAAGGATGAAAGAAAGAATGCAAAGTTGTCCTTACAAGTGACACGGCCCTGTCTTTAAGGTTAAGATGATCTAAACATAAGCACTATGAGGTTTGATCACAGATTATTTCGAATAAATAAAATATATTTTAAATACCTCACAGGAAAGGGTGAAGTCTGTGTTTCATGCCAAAGAGTTTGGGAAGATTATCAACTTCAAGACTCCAGAAATAGCCAAGGTATGATTCTGCTCAGAAACAGCCGCAGCCGTGAGCTCATCATATAATATACAGTATATCATCATATAATATCCTCATGTTACATCATGTAGAGTGACAGACTGGCTGCCAGGCTCTGTGTGGGACTTAATCAGTGACTTAATCTCTTCTTTCTTTGTTTATTTCCACAGTGGGTTCTGACCAAGCTTCAGGATGCCAGGGAAAGCCTTCAGAAATAAACCCACCCATACAGAGAGACTCTGGAATCCTGAGTTTGTGCCTTCACTTATATGCAAAACTACAAAACACCACACTTTATAGACTGTGTATCAGTCAGTCAGAAAAGAAAAAAGAGAAACAAATCATCCGTTAGTGACTGTTATTAAAAGTGTGTGTACAGTATGCGTGTTTTCTCGTTTACAGCGTCGTTTTAGTTACTACATCATGTGACTCGCTCACGTGCATCCATTATGTATAGAAGTCACAGGAATTACGTAATGTATGGAAGTCGGTCTTATTAATTTCGCTGGGCATGTGCGCACATCGCTGCCATTTGAAGGAACAATATTTTTGTAAAAATCGATCACATAATGTATGATAGGAAAACACGTCATCAGTTCAGAGTAATCACTGCACTCAGTGTTGCATTCCATACAGGAGCTACCACAGTTAAATACTACTGCACTGCTTGTTGCGCCGTTACGGCACGTCTTACAGGTTTTATTTGTTTGAATGGATAAATAACGACCAATGTTTACCATATTTACACGTTTTCTATATTGTTCAGTTTAAACCCTTAACATATCAGCATGCCATTCTCTATAAACAAGTTTATTTTTGTACTTGTGGCTTTTGCATGAAATCTTTCCTTTAGCCATGAGTGTCTATAATTAATTGTTTACACTTTTTCAACAGTTGTACTGGAAATATTCAGTGGCTTGAGTACGTACTGTTGGTTTTGTTCTTTTCTATGCACCTCGTGCTGATGTTCTACTGTTCCACATCTGTACCTTTAAAACACTCAACCCAACTCTGAAATGTTAATATGCAATAAGGACTCTTATTCGCCTTTCAGGGGCACTAATGTACAATTTGTTTATTAGGTATTTATCGATTTTTGATTATTTCAACAGCGTCCTGTTTTTGTTTTTTTAATTGGGTATACATAATTAATAATAAATGTATTTTTGATCAATTATGTCGATTAGTAATTTCAATCATGGACACATTTTTTCACAATGTTTATGGGAGTGTGTGTATAATACAAATTATATATATATATATATATTGTAGTACAAATTTTGTTATATAAGTTTATTATGTCTGCATTATGATGTACAAGACCATTCCCTACAAAGATACACTAAAATTTATGACTAAATAACATTACAGAAGAATATTTGCATGCCTGTAAAGACTCCTGGGTTTTGCATTAAAATAGAAAGGAGCGAGTGTGACGAAGTTAGCAAAAGAACTGATATTCTCCAGCATGCTCAGTAAAACCTAATAGCTGTTTTATTTACAGTACTGTGCAAAAGTCTTGGGAACATCCAAACAAAAGCCAAATGCAATGATGCTTTTGAAAAAATTTCTACATTATAAGAAACTTCTATAAAAAGCACTAAATAATAACATAAACAATAAACGGTCAACGGTGTGGAAACTCTTTGCTTGAACATAAGCGGTAGTGTTCGATACAAATTTGTGCAGTATTCTAAGTAAAACAGATGTTAGGTTTTACTGAGCGTGCTGGAGAATATAAGTTCTTTTGGTAACTTCGTCACACTCGCTCCTTTCTATTTTGTGCACAAAACAAGGTTCATAAAGACATGATTGGTGTGGAAGAATTTGACTGACCTCAACCTGATAGAACACCTTTGGGATGGATCAGAGCGGAGACTGTGAGCTAGGCCTTCTCGTTTAACATCAGTGTCTGCCCTCATGAATGCGCTTCTGGAAGAATGCTCAAAAGCTTGAAAAGGAAAAGTTTGTATAAACACCTTGCTAGTATGTTTGCCTTCAGATCTTAAATATTCTTGGCACAGATTCAACAAGATGCTAGAAACATTCCTCAGCGATTATGGTCCATATTGACATGATAGCATCACAAACTTAATTCGGATTTGCCGTCTACACATCCTTTACCTAAATCTCCCGTTCCACCACGTCCCAAATGTGCTCTATGCTATTGAGATCTGGTGGCTGTGGAGGTCATAACGAGACAGGCATGGTCAGGAACAATAGTCAGGTGGACGATGCTCAATTAGGTACTAAGATTGCCAAGAAAACGTCCCCCGCACCATTATTCTCTGTAAACTAGTAGAGATGGTTGTGTGTGAAAATCCCAGTGGATCAGCAATGAAGCAAAGACTTAGATCTGGCACCAAGCAGCAGATCGTCTTCACCATATCTACATGTCTAAATGCATTGATTTACAAATTGTATATATTATATTATAATATACGTATATCATTTGACAAATTAAATTTTGTACTGAAAAATAGCTTCTCGGTAGGTTAGTTTTCTTCTACACAAAATGTAGGAGGTCATCAATTATTCTATATGCTCACTATTTATTTGGTTTGTCAGTTTGCTATTTAGTGTTCTTTAATGAATAAAACTCCATCCACTTGGTTAATAATTGATTGACAGTTGATAAACTGTAGTCTGATTAATTTTCCTGTTGCAGGATTTATTTATTTTTATTTGCTTTAAATTATCATATTAAACCCTTGCTGTCACAATGCTCATTTAAAAGCCTCCAATAGGAGGACGGCGGACGGGCGGTATCAGCACTGGCAACAATTTAACAAAACATGCCAATGCACTGACCACGTTTCTTCCACAAAGTTGACGCACTATGCTTAAGGGTTCTTAACCCAGGTCCAGTCATTTCAAATGTCCTTAGTTGTTTTCTTTGCTTGATGCAGCCCAATAAATAACCCTTCTGAAATGGCAACTTTTCAGGAAAATGTGGGGGGTGGGGGGAGGGGGGCAGGCAGTATTTCCTAACCTTGATTGTATATCAATTGGCAAAATAAAAAATTTTTTTAATTCTGAATATTTTTACTACTATTGTACCTTTTAAAACACTTAAAAACAATCCAAACAGCAACTTTTGAAAAATATTTTATTAGTTTACAGCAAAGTTAAGATAGAGTTTGTGGGTACAATGTTTTTCCTAAATATTCTTATAATTATTTAGTTTTAAATACAGAGAAGATAAATATGTGGATGTAAATATGACAAAATACAGTAACTACAGATTTTATACACCACAAAGCCATTGCTACCTACATCAATGATGTCATAAAAGGTAGTAAAGATCTTTTTTACTTTTACAGTCTCAGACATTCTTTAAAGTATTCTTAATAGCAATTACTAAAGTTGCATCATGAGAGGAGGAAAAGTATAGGATTGATTTTTTTTTCAAAACATACAAGTTATATTTGAAAGAACTTTACATAGTTTTTTTTTTTTTTTTTTTTACTAAAATAAATAGCATACAGTTGACTTAAGGCAAGTGCGATTAAGTTGCAGCATGTTGAAGGCATTTTCTCTCCCTACAGGTTTTTTTTCTTAATATGTGGGCATACGGCTACAAATGTAAACTATTTGCACTTCTGTAATTTTGCTCATCAGTAAGCATTTCTGTACATGTACAGTAAAGAACAAGCAAGTAATTTCTTAGGAAATTCAGAAAATCCTGCCTTTATTTCAGGTATTCAGAAAGTTTTTAAACATCCTGCCCTTTTCCCAAATCACCACTATATTCAACGACTCGATCATCTGCCGCTACATCTGAATTATAACTGTATATTTTTAAAAATCTATTTAGTGTGTTACAGCCTCAGAAGAAGATCCAAAAGAGCCAAAACTGCTTCTTCAAACTCACAATAAGGCCATGAACAAGTGTGAACCCCCGAATCTCCAATTCCAATTCAGTCCTTCCCCCTAAACCATTTCAGAGGTTCTTTTCGCCATCCGGAACTAGAGACTGAGAGAAAGCTCTTGTGAGAAGGTTCTAGTTTAAACTCAGGTTTAAACTAGATTGAAATCTTTCAGATTGCTTCTCAGGATGGTGTCCTTCACGGCGGCGAAGATCAGACGGATGTTCTCGGTGTCTGTGGCGCACGTGAAGTGAGAGTAGACAGTCTTGTCTTTGTCTGGGTTCTGGTCCTGGTACATCTTCAGAATAAACTCTTGTGCTGGTTTGGGGTCACACTGGGGGCCTAAAGGTACAAAAGATAAAACAATCGTAAGTCATAGGTGTTCTTTTTATGCTCAATAGGATATACATCTCAAACATCTATATAATCTCCTGCTGCACTAATGCACTTTTCCCAGCATTTCACCAGTGCTTGGATACCATCAAGGTAGAAAGTTTCCTTATGCTTGGAGTTCGGAAACTCTGGCATCTTCATGATCATCTTTAATGGTCCTTTGCTTTATAATAATAATAATAATAATAATAATAATAATTAATAAAAACCCTGGTTTGATCACCAATGTCAGGTGTTCTGTTTTTGCAGGACAAGACTACCCACTGCCCCACTTGCACATTACAGGAACCCGGCTTGTAGTTTCTGCTGCATCCCCTACACTCCTGACCTCACTCCAAGCTATTTCCACGTTTGGCCATTTCAAGGGTTCCTGGGAGGCCAACGTTTCAGGCTTGAAGCAGGCAGTTTGATCATGGCTCCATCGCGATGGTATCCAAGCACTAGTGAAACACTTGGATAAGTGCATTAGTGTTTGCCCTCATCGTTGGTGAGGTTTGTTTACCTCGTTACATTTAAACCTAACAAGTTTGCAATTTACTTTAAAAGAGTAAATAAGGTGTAATGAGAATTAATAAAAGGAAGGTGTGTTATCCATTTGTACTTTTCTGTACATCGAGGCTGTTATGATCAGTAGTTACAGCATGCACTGCAATGTTTTGAGCCCATGTTACCTGTGTACTCTGGGAAGTAAGTCGCTAGGTGGGAATAGGCAATCTTCTCCGTCAGGATGTCTGTTTTATTGAGGAAGAGGATAACTGAAGACTGCTGGAAAAATGGGTAATTGATGATGGTCTTGAACAAGGCTTTGCTCTCTTCCATACGGTTCTAAGAACAAAGGGATAAAACGACAAACATCGTCTATGGTTTTAAGTCCAGGATATTTATCCTCCCACCACTGAAAGAGAAATGGGCTGTTTGGATTTCTGGATGGGTAGATAGATTAGACATAGTGAAGGACAGACCTCATTATCGCACTCAACGAGGACTTGGTCATATTCACTCAACGCCACCAGGAAGATGATGGAGGTCACGTTCTCGAAGCAGTGGATCCACTTTCTGCGCTCAGACCTCTGTCCTCCCACATCCACCATCCTAATGATGTCATGGATAACAAGTCAAACGTAGATTTTACTAACCTGACTGAGTCATTAGATACTTTTGTATCGCTGTAATGTAATTATTCTTTAATCTAGTGTTTGAACATTCATAGAATTTTCATGTCATTCAGGATGGGAGAGAGAAAAACAAACACCTGAAGATAACGTTGTCCAGGTCGAATGGGTACTCGATGATACCGGTGGTGGGCACTCGTACCCTCAGGATGTCTTGTTCAGTTGGCACGTAAGCTGGATCAGCAATGCGTTCCAGATCACTCAGGTAACTGTAGTACAAAAGGCAAGATTAAGATTAAGCATAAGAGGCAGCGTGCTTTGATATCATTGCTCAGTTTTCTTCTAGTAAATTGATAACGTTAACTGAGCAACTCCCCTTCAAATGCATGTCGTGTGGCTAGCATTGCACCTGACCTCCACTCTGCACCTCTTGAGACATTTCTGTTTTGGCTTGAGGTCACCTGGGGTATGTGGTTAGCCCAGACGCCCAGACGCTTGCCTGCAGACAATACCACCAGGTTGTGGTTGTTACCAGAGGTTGGTCATGTTACCCCAAATCTGGCCAGGCATTTCTTGGGGCTCTTTCTCTGACCAACCCTCTCAGATTTGTTGACTAAGGGTGGCCATGCAGGGAGCATTTAATTGCTGGTGAAACATTCTCAAGTGTCACCAAAGTATTCAATCCTCCTCGCAATGAGAAGATCTAACATCACAAAGTGGGTACAAGAAGCTGTTTTGGAGCCAGGCTATGGAGGTAAAGTCCATAAAATTCTGAACATGTCAATGCATTTACATACGATTACACATGATGGCAGGTGGTCCACTTGACTTACAGTACTTACTGGAAATGACCTACAGCACATGAATGCAGGTGTTTGCTAAGGGGCCTGTGTTTTAATTTGGCATGCTGAAGGTTTGTCAATGGGAATGTCAAACACGAAAGTACAGGAATACCCCAGTACCAGCTAGACAGAAGTTTGTAATAAAGGTGGGCGGTGGTGTAGTGGTTAGCACTGTCCCCTTGTCCCTCCAGGGGCTGGGTTTGATTCCCAGCAAGGCTCTATTCCCACCTTTGTGTGCATGAAGTTTGTGAATTGGCACCCTGTACAGGATGTACCCCGCCTCATGCCCTAAGTCTCCTGGGATAGGCACCAGGCCCCCCGTGACCCTGAATACAGGATAAAGCAGTATAGACGATGAGGGAGTGAGTACATATCCCAATTAGGAAGCTGGGATCATCCAGGATACAGCGCCCGTGGAGCAGATAGGGATAACACCCTTGCTCAAGGGCTTAAGAGTGGCAGCTTGGCGGTGCTGGGGCTTGAACCCCTGGCCTTCTGATGAGTGACCCAGAGCCTTTTGAGCCACTACTGCCCCACAGAAGTTACACTGTGTTTCCATAATAACCACTACACTAAGGAAACATAATGGCAATCAAAGAAAAGAAATGCCACTGCTCAGGTATTTTACTACTCAACACTTTTTTGTCATAAAAAAAAAAGAGAACAATCAATCAACTTAGGCAACAGAAAACAAAATGAACTATATTTAATGTATGACTGACTATTTGGCGGAGTCAGTTAGCTGGTATTCACGGCGCCGGTCGTAACATTCAATGATGCCTGCATCCTTCCATAGGCAGCGGATGGCTTCCACATAGCTTTCCTCCAACTCCATCATCTTATCGACGTCCACCTCGATCATCAAATCAGCATGGGTCTACGGTCACACATATACAGACCCAGTCATTATTTTCAAAAGAAATAACCAGGAAAGCAAATAGACTTTAAAAAAAAAAAACTGATCAGGTGATGAAAACATTATCGACAGATAACAATCGAGTGTGTAAGTGGCCGTGTCACCTGGTTGTCAGGATTGCTGAGTGATATTGACAGCGCCTCCATAGCTCTGATCATTGACTGTATGGCCGTGATGATATTCTGGAACACCAGCTTTGTGAAAGTTTTCCTGTCTTCCTCGGTGTAGCCGGCGCCATGAATGATGCGCATCTGTTTAATGAAGGTACTCTTCCCGCTCTCACCTGTACCTGAATGGGAGACAGAGTAAGAGGGACATTTGAGACTGATGCTTTGCTTTACTAGGTTTTTCTTCACAATCTGCTTATACCAAACATCCTTTTTTTTTTAAATTTCTGTCACTATCTGGTGTCACCTAGAAGAAAATGGTTTCCCATTTGAATATGGTGCCTCTTAAGGTTTCTTGTCCATGCCACTGTCTCCTCATTAGATAACTAAATCTACATCTGGAGTATGAATCATAAATTCTACACATAAAACATGGCCGCTACGTCAACTTGGCTGTTTGTGGAAAACGACTCTGTAAACTGGACTGACCTTGCAGTGCCTGAAGTCGCTTCTGTTTATATACAGGAAAAAAATCCTTTTCGATGTGAATTGTCCCGATTGGTTGTCGCCAAGCATTTCCCCACAGTATCAATAATAGTTTTAATGCTCTAATAAATTAGCAGAGAAGAAACAGACAGAGAAACAGAAGGGCCAGGACTCGTGAGTCCACTTTTCCACTGGCTATAAACATTGAGTATTTTATAGCAGACATCAGACCACAACTATGCTGCTGCAGCCATAGAACATCCATCATGAAGTGGGAGGACGTCTGGAAGCTTCGAAAGTTTTGGTGTCGTTGTCACACTTTGAGCTTCTTTCTCAGAGAGAGAGAGAGAAATATATATATACATATGCAATAGGCCTGTATATGAATGAATATATGTATGTATCTTTAAGATTCCAGATTCAAACAACCTTCTTGAGTTTCAATCTTGAGCCTCTGCTCATTTCTTTATATGGAATAAAATGATGTTGATTACGGCTGCAAAGTGCCTAAAGATACAATTCAAAAATGGGTTGTTCATGTAAGAACCTCAGCAGCAACCTCGTTTCCCCTCTCGTCCGTTCCAACCATTCAGCATTCAGCATCACCAGTATACTAATCATCGGCCTGATCATCTGTCATCATCTGCACCTGTTTCTCACCGGTTCATGCCATAAGTTAGATGTTTTTTTTTTATGTTTGAATGATTCATAGGTCACTGTGAAACAAAAAAAAAAAAAACATTCCTCTGAAACTGCTCAGGTACGCGGACTAGACTGAAAAACGAGAGACAAAAACTATTAAAAAGATTTTTTAAAGGTCCTTCAGGAAACCTGGAGAAATGTTCCTTAATACTACAAAATAAAAGTCTGACTCTTTGGAAGCAAAATATGAAGAAATGAGAGGTGATTCGCACCATACTGTATATATAATGCGAGTTCCCTACATGCAGGTTCCACGGAAAAAATTTTTTTTTTTTACATTTACACTTAACGTCGTAATCTTGAGACACCTAGAACTGAACACTAAAACAATTCATGATTCATTTCAAATCTAAACTGATACAGCTACAAAATGAGTGATATTCTCTGTGTAGCAGCAACTACCAGCCTACGCAATTTGTTAAACAAATTAGTTGATGTGTGTGTGTGTGTGTGTGTGTGTGTGTGTGTGTGTGTGTGTGTGTGTGTGTGTGTGTGTGTGTGTGTTTCTGTGTGTGTGTGTGTAAACTTGTGGGCTTTACTGGAAGTATCTTCACAAAGAAGCATCAGCAACAAAGTGCACAAAATGAATCACAGTAACAATGCATACGTACTTTAACTATCTACTGTATATACACACACTGTTAGCTGTATTAATTCTCCAGGAAGCCATTTCAGTTTGACGATACAAACTGGTGTCATTTGAAATTGAAATCACTTCGGGTGACCTTCGTCCTCTCTTCGCTCCTTTTCTTTGCATGAATTAGCATCGTGCGAATTTCCAAGTGACGTCAGATCGTTCAGGACAAATGAAAATGAATCAGATTTGAATGAGTCTGACTTTTTAGCGTCTGGGTCCCTTCGTCCTCACAATCGTAAGAGTTACGTAACCTCGTTTCGTTAAGCCGTTTAATCCATGACTTCATCCTGAAAATGTTTGGTTTCCGATTCGAGGTCGAGCTGGGTGACTTTATGATCGGATCTGGTCCCTTATGTTTGAAATTTAAAAGACATTTTAAACGTGGGGAAATGTCTTTCACAGCAACTCATGTGCATATTTCAGAGGAATATTTTGAAACGTTAAAACGCAACCCTGGATAATCCTGAAGAAATTCTGTCTATATATATTTTTTATGATATTGTCATATTGATTATTGTCATTTTGAACATTTACTTTGAAGGTTCTACCTAAAAAAAAATAAAAAATCTAAAAGCAAACTATTCATTTAAAAAAAAAATCATTTACATAAACAGTAAATCAGACATCAGAATATTATTGATGTCATTATCACAGATGATAGATATACCATATTTTGTGTATTTGCTAATTCGCTGCTTACTTTCAACCTTGAAAGTGAAGACTATCAAGAGATTGTTGGTTAAATACATGTTTATGTTCAATTCAAGTTTTAAAAATGATCTTGCCAACAAATTTAATGATTTAAGGGCTACATTTTGCTTCATTCCTGAAATCCTGAATTCCTCGAACCTCCATTCTTTCCTATTTCAACAGCAAATCTTGTTTCTTGTTTAACCAAAAAACTTTTTTATGAGTGAAATTTGTCTTATTTTGATGCTTCCACAATATTAACTTGACTACCACGCCCAAGAAACTAGATTTGGTTACAGCTTTGTCTCAATTAGAATTTCCTACCAATTTCCTGTATATTAGATTCACCTGTGTATATGGTCGGATTTGACAAAAAGTAATTTTTTATTTTTTTTTTGCCTTTACACACATTATGAAAATATTATTTAGACTGGGTTTTTTTTTTTTTTTTTTTTTTGGCATTTTAAACAAAAAAAAGGTAAATTTTCAAATCTAATTGGTCAGAAAGTGTTTGATTATCTCGAACAGCAGCTCTGAAAGTTATTACATATATGTACGTATATAGTATTGTTTTAAATGTAAAAGCGAATTCATAGAATTTACTTTGTGTATTCCAGGCCATCACAAACTAAATTGACTTTAAAAGATAAAAGTCCTTTCCCACCACAGGAGAGGTCTCACAAGTTGTACTTTCCAGTTTCGTTAGTAACATGAGGGGAAAAAATGGTGGCCATGATTAATACATTAAAAGTCATATTCATGGGCCAGACACTGTGGAATAATCTTTTAGTTTGTTCAGTTGAACAGTTAATTCATCCATGGAATTTATTTCGTCCAAGTCGTGATGTTTGGTCACTTTATGCTAGGATAAAACATTCTGTCATCCGTGTGCACCAAATTCCCCTAATGATGATATAATAAACCCTTCGAGACTTCCACACTGCGAGACGCAATACATTTCTGCCATGGAAAGAAGCGATTTTGAAGTTCTGAAATTCTGAAATGAATTCAAAGATTAAAAGAAGGCAACTGAACGAGTAAAAAGGCGATATATAGGCGTGTGTGTGCTGCGTGCTCTTGAGGAAATTCAGCTTGGAACTTGTTGAACAGAGGACATTGTGCTTTGCATGCTTTTGCATAGCTGCAGCAGGCATGGTGGCCGCGCTGCCATAAACTAGAGTTCCCCAAACCATGCTACAGTAACTAAAGCCACAGCTCACTCTCTCTCTCTCTCTCTCTCTCTCACACACACACACACACACACACACACACACACACACACACACACACACACACACTGTAGGAGGACATACTATATCATTTGCCATTTGCTGGTGCTTGAGACGGTGCATTAAACTGATCTCAGATCAGAAGGAATGATTGATGTAGAGACAGGAAAGTCCCTCAACTATGCCCAAGTAACATGCAATTGTAACAGCAATGCTGCATTTTTTTTTTCATGCCATTGGAAGAAAAATGATACGCATATACAGATGCAAATATCTTCTTTGCAACACTAAATGGCAATCATCACAAATGTGGACCTTTGAGAAGGTTCATGTACCTGATCAGAAACAGTCAGGATGCTGTTTTTATGTGTTTTGTACCAGTCATTAGATGACCAAAGGAAAATATTGGATAGATAGATTTTAATTACAGTACATTATTGTGTTGTTATTTCGATCTTGTCATTCTAATTGACCAACAAGTCAAATTTATACTCAAATGTTGCATCATAAATGGAATGGAATTCTGAAGGGATTTGACAACCGATAGTACCTCACACATCAAAGCTATCTATATAAGAAGGGGGGGAAAAAAGGTTGATACTGTAATACAGTATTTGAATGAACTAATTGCTATTGGGTCAAGAGGACATAGTCTGGTCCAGGGAGCTATTTTGAATGTGCGCATGACGTGCATGACGTAGGACAAACATCGTAAACACAAACGCAGGACGCTACATCTTTTGAAAATGTTATCTTACGAATTTCGCATAAAACTATGTATAAGTTCAATCATTGGGGAACTCGGGCTGACCCACAAAGCTTGGAAAGTCTATTACAGTATTATCTTATGCGAAATACTAAATATGGGACCTGTGCAACTATGTACAGTACATTTTTGTCACCGTGATGTATATACAGTTTGACAAAGTGGGAATATGGTACCTGTAGTAAATATAACGAAAAGTCATATTAAGTTATGAATAGGTGCCCAGTGTTACAGTATGGCATTATGCAAATATACAATAAACAGCCAGTTATTCACGAAAAATTTCACACCAGCGCTGGGTTTTTAAACACTTTTCACGTCTAGTGCAGGTGATTTCTTTCATTTTTCAAGCTCACAAGAACATTTTGCCCATGCCCGATTGATTACCCCCCCCCCCCCCCACCCTCGATACTGGCACTCGTTTTGGATTTGGTTGACGTTCAACCAGCTCAGATGGTAGGATACATAATATGAACTTATGAAAGCTCTTTCCAAACTGTTTTTTTTTTCCCGTTAGTAACAGATACAATAAAAAATGATCATAATATTGTTTTTGCAATTTCAAGTTCAAAAATTTGTACCCCCCTGATGTTTTACATATAAGTTCCTGTAAACATAAAGCTCACAGCTATCCCAAAGGTAGCAAGCCTCTTTTTTTTTTTTTTTTTTTTTTTTTTTGCTTGTATGGGATAATCAAGGAAACATCTTTTCCTGCTTTAAGCTTGATCTTCTACATGGGAATGTGCATTTAATTAGTGGTTTTCACTTGACACATGCCCAAGGTACAACAGTTACAGTTATAGCTTTTGAAGGAAGATCAAAGAGAAAACTCCTTTCAAATCAGCCTCTCTGATCTTTGTTTTTTCTTGATAATCTAACAACCTGGTCCGACCTGATTCTAGAGATGTATTCTGAACAGTGATGAGCAGAAGGTTGGTGTAGTGATGGCTTACCCAGCAGCAGGAGCTTCAGCTCTCTCCTGGCGTCATTCTTATCTTTCTTGAGCTGCTTGTCGATCTCCTGATTGATCCTCCTGCGCTCCTTCTCCTCCGCGGACAGACAACACCCCGCCATCCCTTCTCTCTCTCTCTCTCTCTCTCTCTTTCTCTCTAAACGTTTGTTTCTCCCCTGCAGCTGTCAGTTACTGAGTTACCTTTGTTGAGCTTGAAGTCATGCGCGCGCCCCTGTCACACTCTCCAGCTGCGTCTGTTAGTTATATATTATACACTCTTATCTAAATATCACTTTAAGACCTCTCTTAACTTTTCTCATATTATTTTCTTTCCCCCCAGCATCCCACTGAAAGGCTTGTGGTCGTGTCCCTGTGCCCAGGAGTCAGGAGTTTAGGGAGGAAAAGTAGTGGAGAGCTTTAGCGCATGCTCAACAAGACCGAAAGAAAGGCAATGACAGCAGGATCTGATTTGCATACTCATGACATCATCCGCGCTCCTTTGCATATTGGAACAATTTACGTATAGGAGATTTTCAGATGGAAGGGACGGAAAAAAAGCAGAATAAGTCTTCAAGTTGTTGTTCTTGTTGTGTAGATTTAAACCTTTGCATTTTAGATTTATCACTTTTTAGATTTACAGTATTTTATGTATATTTCTTATGTTGTGAATGTCTAATACTACGACTACTACTACTAATAATAATAAATTTATCAGGGTGTACAGGGTCACGAGTTGCCTGGAGAACTCACAAGGTACCCAAGGCAGGGTATAACCTGGTATTGGGATTTTCGTTCATCCACATGCCACCCGGCAACAAATACTTATGGCAGTTACTTAAAGGGGTGGGGTTGTCAGCTCGCTGCCCAATTTTCATTCACACACTGAGGGCAATTTGGGAACGGCCCTTAGCCTTATCTGCATATCTTGGGACTGTGGGAAGAAACCCACCAAGCACAGGGAGAACATGCAAACTCCTTGCATCCCTGGGGAATCGAACCTTCAACCCTGAAGCTGCGAGGCCACAGTGATAACTACTATGCCACCATGCCAACATAATAATAATAATAATAATAATAATAATAATAATAAAATTAATAATAGTAATAATAATAATGTTATTTATGTGTAATGCCTACTAAACCTAAAGATTTAAGTTCTCCGATCTGATATTAAATTGTACTAGTCACTAATCAATGCTTTTTTTTTTTTTGTTAATGTTGTTTTTTTGTTTTTGTTTTGAGTAGTGCCATGCTTATTAATGTTGATTTTAAAAAGTTATTCAAACTCGTTTATTTATTTATTTATTTATTTATTTATTTATTTAGAATTCATTCATCTTCAATACCGCTTTGACCTGTATACAGGGGGGCCTGAAGCCTATCTCAGAAGACTCAGGGCACAAGGCAGGGTACACTCTTGACATAGTGCCAATCCATCATAGGGCACACACACTACGGGCAATTTGGGAATGCCAGCTAGCCTAATCTGCACTTTGGACTGGGGGAGGACACCAGAGTACCTGGAGGAAACCCATCAAGCACAGGGAGAACATGCAAACTGCATGCACACAGACCCAAGGCAGGAGTTGAACCTGGAGGGGTCACAGTGCTAAGCACAGCGATTCCCACCTCGGCTCAGCGTACGAAGAGTTTGCATGTTCTCCCCGTGCTTGGTGGGTTTCCTCCGGCTACTCTGGTTTCCTCCCACAGTGCAAAGACATCAGTTTGCCTTGGATGGACATGGCTCATGGCTCATGGCTCATGGCTCAGTTTCATGACGTTTGCTAGGTACTAACCAGTACATGGAAGACTCTAAAAGACCTGGCATTTAGGTGATGCTCTGACTTAACCGTTCAGAATTTGGCCCTAATCAGAAGTGCTCAAATCCTTATGCTTTCACACTTTTTCTTGTTCCAACACATCAATGTTTGAGAACTAATTAGTTCACAATCTGTCTAATATCTCCCAGCCCTTGCTAGGTGCCATTGTAACTAGACAATCAATGTGTGATTTATCGATTATGATTGTTAAATCATACAAGCACATTACATTATACTTGGTTCTGTTTGCTTTTAGACTGTATGTACACTGATCAGGTGTAACATTACAACACAAAACATTAGGCCCAATATTGTGTGGGTTCACCTTGTGCCACCTGGGCAGCAGAGTCACTTTGGCCATGTCTCCAGAAGACTTCTGGGGATGTCCTGTGATGTCTAGCACTGGGACGTTGGCAGTGCATGCCATGAGGTCTTGATGGATTAGGATCTGGGCAAGCTCTGGGCTTTTTGTCTGCTTGTGCCTTTCTGTCATGGCCAGCATGAACTTTTTTTAGCGATTTGTGCTGCATTGACTATTCTGTGGAATCTGACCTAATGTGCTGGCCTTTGATCCCTGTGGACATAAACCAGCCCTGGTGCCCATGATCCTGTCACTAGATTACTGGTATATAATTGATAATCAATGTTATTGTGTTAATGCTGTGGCCATACATTACTTGTCTTATGGTCACGACTAGACATAATAGGTTTGAACAATGATTGTGATCCAGTGGTGTTGGGTTTTAGCATTAGCCTGTTTGGATGAGTAGATTTCTTTTTTCTTCTTCTTCTTCTTCTTCTTTTTTAGAGTTTAAATGTGCCGTTTTGTCGCCCAATCAAAGTCTTCTTAATTTACATTGAGGAAAAATCCCACCTCCTTTTATTTGATGGAGCGACCCAAATGAAGTGACACTGCAATGCTTCACAGGTGTTTATGGTCTCTGTGGCAACTTTATTATTATTATTGTTGTTGTTGGTGGTGGTGGTGGTGGTTGTGGTCCATTGGAAAGTGTGTCTGACCACTAAATGTTCTTCCACCACATTGGAAAAACCCATTGCTGTTGGACAGCAGGAATATGGACTTGGTGAGGCTGCAGTCAAACTAATGAACGAATAAAAAAATCATACTGTTACAAAAAAATCCCATGAGGTGAATAATAATTTTTAAAAACAAACAAACAAACAAACAAACAAACAAACAAACAAACAAATAAATAAATAAATAAATAAATAAATAAATAAAAGAATTAAATCAATGACTCATAATGGACTTAATAATAATAATAATAATAATAATAATAATAATAATAATAATAATAATACACTTTAAAAAGCCTGCATACTGTGGGAGTATACATTATCTTCTACCATACATTTACACTGGTGTATTATGGGAATCTGTGCCCACTTTGGACACAAATTATATATTGTTTCTACTATTTAATTGAAACTGGAACAATAAACTTGTAGTTTTTCAAATCCAGATTTAGTTTATATATAATATATATATATTTTTTTCCTTTTTTTCTTTTTGAGAAACTGCAGGCCCAAACCCAAGACATGAACATGAGACTTGGAAATGGAAAGACACCCTGCATTCAAACTAAAAAACAACAGATGTTTTTATATATATATATATAAATTTGATTTTTTTTTTTAATTCTGAAAAGCCACTCGAGTCAGTAGGTTTGGTGTAAATGTCAATTTTGTACAAAAAAAAATCTGTTATTCTTTTTTACTTCCTTTACAAACACTTGTATAAAATCTTATGCTTCTAGAAACAAATCAGAGGAACACGGCCACATTACCTTCTTGCCCACATTCAAAACATCAAGACCCAGATTTGCAACTGCTTTCCAAGTGAAAGTGAGCGTTTTTCAGTGTGAATAAGCCAAAGTAAAAAGCAAACCCTGAAACCTCATTTCCCTGTTAGAAACATCAGGACGCAAGTTTGCCTCTGAAATTTAAGGGAAGGTTGTGTTGCCCTGATAATATCATCAATTAAACCAAGCACTAACATTGTCACATATTAATATTAGAAGTGCTAATCTATATGTCCTTATATAACACACATGTAATTCAATACAGATGCAAATGTATTTGAGTTAACATTATTTAATAGTAAATAGGCAATATTTGGAGAAAGTGGTGTATACAGATAGTAGACAGGCGTATTTAACGATGACCCACACATGCTATTTTTTGGAAAATCTCCACATTTATTAAATATTTGATCATTTCTGTATACTCTGTCTTTCTTAATACTAAAATGAAAAAAGTTGGTGGAAACACCTACAGCATTTGGCCATTTAAATGAACACTTTATTAACTCAGAATGAGCTAAATGGGAGAAATATGACTGTGGTGGTGCGGATTATTTCAAGTATGTCCGCGCCAGCCCAAACCCCTCTTAGAGTCACACCCATTGTCAGATTTGAATGTTAGTTTTCCCTCCACCTTTGAGTCTGCTTTAACCAGACATTATCTATATTTATTACATTTTATGTAAATATTAATATGTGAGCTCTTACAGACCTTCCTGCAGTTCAATCTGAGACATAAACTGGTTTGGTGAAAGTCTAAATCACTAAAATCTGAATTTATTTATCATAGTAGTTATTCTAATGGCAGTATACATAATTTACAATGGAAAGAGAGTAATACATGTCCTGTTTTTGTCTTTAGTTAAAACTATTTACCTGATTTGCTATTCTACAGATAAGCTATACCTCGTTTTTCCCCCTCTGTAATGTTTAATACTAAACCTGTCAGGCTGTCAGGAGGGGTGCGATTCCACTTCTTGCCGCTAGTGGCCGCTAATGGAACTTTCTTTCTTTGATTGATTCAATTGAATTCAAGTCAATTTTTATTGTCTAGTGCTTTTAACAGTTGTCATTGTCACAAAGCAGCTTTACACGATCAAAAGAATTATTTAAGTTTGTATGAAATGTGAATGTGTATGAATCAAAATTGTCCTGTTGATGAGCAAGCCGGGGGCGAAAGTGGCAAGGAATTGATCTGCATTCATACTGTGTGTTAGGTGACAGTTCAGTATAACAGTTGATGTTAATATGAAGTCCAGTTAGTTATGGGAGGCTCAGGTAGACTTGTAGGAAATTCCAGTCCTGAACTATCGAGCGACTGCAGCCAAGTCAAGTCCTCAGAGAAACAGCTGTCAACATCAGCCGAGACCAAAACTGTCTAGAGTGAAAACGTCCCCAGACACCACACGCATCCCAAAGAGACCACATGGGCATCCATGCGATGAGATCTCCAACCAGAAGCGGAGCACCAGGACGAGTCAGACAGCTCCGGCAATCAATCACTTCACCGTCACCAAGTCTGAGTGATCATTGAGAGTGGGGAAGACAGCATCCAAACATACCAGTTCACCATGATACTCTACGTCCATGAGTCCCCCAGATCTGCTCCTTAACCTAACGCAAATCTATTTACAAAATTAAATAAATAGGGTTTTAGCCTAGACTTCAACATTGAGACTGTGTCTGCATCCCCAACACTATTTGGAAGACTATTCCATAACTTTGGGGCTTTGTAAGAAAAAGCTCTGCCCCCTGCTGTACTTTTCATAATACGCGGTACTGACAAGCAGCCTGCATCCTCTGAACGAAGTAGGCGTGGCAGATCGTAAAACACTAAGTTGGCTGATTCTTAAATAACCCTTAGTGATAGTTTCGTTTGAAGTCAATGCTTCGTTTTTGCGGTTTCCTCAAATTTGACTATGAATACATAAAAAGAATCTACTTTTAATCACTGACACTATACATGAATAGCACTTTTTCTACTTCTAAATAGAGGCTACTAGAAACCTCTAGTAAACCGTTTCTTTAGCCCAAACAGTGACATTTCTAGTTACATGAACTTGTACCAAACTAACCAGATTGCGCCGAATATTATTTGGATGCTGGTAGATAAAACAACAACAACAACAACAACAAAAGAATCATTAACCTCGTAGCTTGAGGTAAAGTGCAGTTTCATATTGAACCACTAGAGGCCACTAGAGTATATCCAGCCGTTCAAAAACACGGAAAGCTTTGTAAACGTATTGGTAATAAATATGCAATGTACAATAATGTCGTTTCTTGTCACTTTTAAGTTACTATTGGTAATCGAAATTATTGTACATTGCGTGTTATTTCCAGGTGAATTAAAAAATAATTCTAGATTTAATCGATTTAACTCTATAGTTTCAGGTGAGATGAGGTGCAGTTCTACTTTTGCCACTAGAGGTCAGTCAAACTCCGCGCACAGGTTGGAATCTTGCCATTAGGACATCTGCGAGTCTGGGCCCTGAGCATGGCATAACTCGGACACGCTTGGACTAATGTCAAATTCAGTACGTGCACGTTTGTATGAGCTATGCAGCACAATCGCCTATGAAGGCCCTGAGACATTTTTCTGCGTAGCTCATACACACTAGCACATACACATGTCAAACTCAGTAACATTTCTAGATCTCATTGAGCTGAACAATTTTCACTATGCATGTCATGAGTTTAACTCAACAGGAGGTCAGAAATGATCGAGGCAAAATCTTCCGCCTCGAAGCTTCTTTTAATGAATTTTAAACGCTTGCGTTATGTTTTCGCGCAATTATTTGTTTGGCGTGACACAGCGCGCTTCCGGGTGCAAGCCGCCAGTAAACACAGACGAAGAAGAAGCGCTTACGTCACGCACAAAGCGGATGGAGACGCAGACAGTTAGCTGTGTATTGATTTAAGGGAGCGTTCTGTTGCGGGCTGCAAAATGGAAGGGAGCGATAAAATTACATTAACATTTATATTAAAGTGTGCCTTAGTTTTTTTTATACTTAAAGTCATTTGAAATACCTTTTTTTTAGGTTTTGCATCTGAGAAAAGGCTTTAAAATAAGAATGTATGGCATTGTAATGCACTTAAGCTCTTCCTTGTATTGTGAATAATGACAATGTTTATTTTTGATAAGATGCTGTATGCATTTAAAAAATAAACATAGATTTTTCTAAAAAGAAAACCAAATAATCGTTGTTTCTCTTATATATTTTACATTGCTGTTTAATTAAACAAAAGTAAATTTTATCCGATTATTCGAATAATCATTAAAAAAAATTTTTTTTGATAGAATACTCGAGTGCTAAAATATTCAATAGCTACAGTCCTACACACTACACATTCTACACATGCTACAGCACCTGCGCCATTATGATCACCACCGACCCTGGCTCACTTTGAGTGACATCAACTTTTTGGAAGTCTTAAAATGTGGAATGTGCCCAGGGCTTTTTAGAGGTCTTGACATGCTCAGAAAGGCACACAGGTTGTGTGGTGTGACCGGGTGGCCATGGCACAGGTGCTTGGGCCCGCTCATCGTTGCTTAGAACCATATTTTATATTGTTTCCTGTTTGTTACAGGTCCCTGATTGCACCTGTTTGTATTTTGATTGTAATTCACAAATGTGTATGTTTAATTATTTATTGATTGATTTATAGTGCGTTTAAATGATTAACTGCTGTATTGTGGTTTCTCTCAGAGACGAGCTGCAGTTCATCTTATCACCGGTACTGGCGCTGTTCACAAAACACAGCCGAGGAGGACGACGACGACGAAGAAGAGAGAAGGGCGTTTTTTTTTTTTTGTTGTTTAAACGTCCGCGCTCGTGCCGTGGACACATCAACAGTAACGAGTCCCTGGAGGCGGTTGATAAGGAGACAGCAAAAATAACAAAACATACAGGTAACGAGACGATTCATGGTAAGAAAATTAATTTGCTTAAAAACAAAAAACTACAGCTTACAATATCATGCTTTCTTTCTTAGCCACCTAGCTGAGGAGTTAAAGTTATAAACACCAGGGAGAGAGACATTTAATATGAACTGAAGCTACAGAGGAGACATTTAAAGCTCTAGAAACATAAAAAAAATGTACAGAAAAAAGAAATGCCTTAAAAAGTCTTTTATTTGGACAAAAAAAAAAGTTTGACTTTCTCTTTAAACAATCTAGAAAATGAATTAATCATTGAAATTGTGTTTGTGGTTCAAATCCAAGCAACTCAAGCTAAACATTTTATTGTCCTCCAAAAGTCTGTCCAACCATATGAGCCATGTCCAAACAACCAAACATCTGTACAAGTCATGTGCGCAGATATAAGACCCTTGTGATACTGGATTGTTCAGGAGGAACGCACAGATTAACTCCCAGACACGAACAAGCTTCAGTGTGAAAGGATCAGCAGAACCCTGAGATCACAACGAAGGAACCAGTGAAGGACTTTAAAGCATCTGGGACCAAATCCTGTGTGCAGATCCCGACATCCAGGTGCTACTTTTACCTGCGAATGGAGTGTGTGTGGTCAACCCGCTGCCGCTCCTCATCCTGCTCCATGGTTTCGACACCTCTTATTTCAGCTTGTCGTTTGTGCCGTCGCTGTAGACACATCGCAGTCTGATCCGGGGTCCAAACAGCAAATCGGATATGAATCATGATTCTCTGTTTACAAAATTTATTCTTTTTTTTTTCTTCGTTTTGCTCTTGTTAGCATTGTCACGTTGCACCACCGGGGTCTGGGTTCGATTCCCGTCTCTGTGTGCATGGAGTTTGCATGTTCTCCCCGTGCTTGGTGGGTTTCCTATGGGTAATCCAGTTTCCTAATTGCCCGTAGTGTGCGAATGAGAGTGTGAGTGTGTGTATGTGCACTGTGATGGATTGGCGCCCTGTCCAGGGTGTACCTTGTCTCATAACCTAAGTCTCCTGGGATAGGCTCCAGGCCCCCCATCACCCTGAATACAGGATTACGCTGTATAGATGATGATGATTGAGTGAGTGAGTTTTGCGCTTGTAATAGAAATGCACTGGTCTATCAGCCAGTAACTGTAATTGGCTGGTTTTCAGCTTGGTTGATCAGCCATGATTGATCACCATTCGGTGCACGATTGCACATAAGAAACACGGCATTAAATTATGAAAAATCACGCACTTTTAAAAAAGCCACCGATTTGCCCTTTTTTTCCCCTCCACCTTGCGAACCCACTCATTACACTCTCTTACACCAGTCTCAAAAACACCTACTGTTATCAATCCTTTGTATGTTGGTATATGTGCCACAGCTTGTAATTTTATACCATCCTTAATCTGTGTATTAATTTCTCCACTTATCTCTTACTAGGTGCTTAGATGAACGATGCAGGGTTCCTCTCAGATGAGACGGCGAGCCGCTCAGGACTTCGATGCCTGCTACGAGTCCTTGTGTGCCACTCAGGGCTTGGCTCCGGTAGCTGCCGTGAGGTTGGGTCCGAGCCAAGGAGTGCTGGACTTCAACGGAGATGCCATCAGTTTCCCAGACTGGGCTCCTGTACTGTCAGCTCTAAGTGTTAATAAGCAGCTGCACCATGTCAGTGTGAGAAGTTGCTACCTCTCCAGTTTGGGCTCTCAGGGTGTGTAATTCCATAATGCACTAAATGCTACAGTATCTCTTGAATTCAAAAAAAAAACTGTATCTACTCCTACTACTTATTTCCTTCTATGGTTCTTTCCTTCAGGTTCCTATAAGTCTTCCTTCAGGAAGAGAGCTCCAGCCGTCCATTCCAAAAGCATGACGCTTCAGCTTTGCAAAGCTGTGCAGAAATGCCTGGAGGTTTCCCGCAGCCTTAAAACGCTCCACCTGCAAGGGCTGCCTCTGAGACCGAGAGACCTCGAAACACTCACTAAAGTAAAGACGAAAAGGCGTTGACGTATCAAAATTTTGCACGGTGTCCGGTTTTTACGGTTCCGCTTATTTCTTTTCATCCAGGGTTTGTCCAAGAGCGTGTCTTTGGAGCACCTGTCTTTGGCGCACTGTCCCATTTCTGACGATGGACTAGAGAGTGAGTGAGAAGTGTCCAAAGATTTTGGTGAAATGACAATGACATCATTACAAATGCTGATGTGTGCGTTTTTATTTTATTGATTCAGCTATCTGTCAGAGTGTGAAGTATTCAACAACTATTAAAACGGTGGATTTCACTGCGTGTAATATTACCTGGCGAGGAGCAGAGCACATGGCAAACATTATAAAGGTGAGCTGGGTAAAGACCGTGTGTTGGGTTGAGATGTGGGAACTGAAACTTATAGAGTTTGGCTCAGATAGACTTTGGTTACATGTTAACTCTTTGATGTTTTTATGGGCTTGGGCTTAGAAAAGTTTAAAAATTTCATTTAATGGAAATCTAAATGTTTTTTTTTTTTAACAAATTCTATATGTTAAAAGAACATTTTAAAGTAGATAAGTATTTCTATATTATATAAAGTACTAAGCATCTAAAAGAAAGTTTGTTTTCGAGCAGCTCCAGGCAGTCAAGCGACACACCACGGCGTGGGCGGAGACTTTGCGCTACAGGAAGGCGGAGTTTGAGGCGATGGGCGGGCTTCGCAGAATCACGCTTAACGATAACATCCTGATCGGCGACAGAGGAGTCGCATCCCTCGCTCAGGAGCTCGCGGAGGACCTGTGGGTCAAAGGTCAGAGAACATGCATCGAAGGAGCTCTCAGACTAATGAACATTGTGGCAGGTCTGGGTGATTGTCATTTATATTATCATGTATTGATCCTGTAGCATTGGACCTGCAGCGGTGTGGCATCTCTAACGATGGAGCTCGCGTTCTGGAGAAAATGCTCCAGTCCAACAGCACCCTGTGTGTGCTAGACATCCGGAGGAACCCCCTAGTGGGTCTGTGGTCCTCAACACACGCTCGGATATAAACACGAGATATTGACTTGATGTGCAGTACTGATCTCTATCTCTTATTTATATGTTTGTTTTTTAGATAATGAGCTGGTGAAGTCTGTGATTAAGAAAGTGCTTATGAATAATAAAGGCCAGGATTCACAGGTAAGGAACAAAAAAAAAAAAAAAGGCCAGGACAGTAGTGAATCACCAGGAGCCACCCGATAGAATATTATCATGATACCTAGTTGTCACGTGTCGATTGTATAAATGTCCAAATTAGGTTTTTTTTTTTTTCATATTTTGTTACAATTCTAAACAAACTTAGTAACTAATTTGCTCAAACAGTGCAGGATGCAGCGCTTTGTAGTCTTTTATAGTGAAGGAAAAAATGTATAGTAATCTAAGACGATGAGTCAAAAATAATCTGCACTATGTAGAATAAATTTTAATAACATTTTTGAAAAGACAAACGCATAATTTTTCGACGTAGTCTCTTTGCTTTTCAATACATTTTATCCGTCCGTCAGCATGCTCTCGTATTCCCTTATTAGAAGGACGTTTACGGCTGAGCTGTGAGCCACGAGTGCACCGCTGTCTTCACTTCTTCTTTTGAAGTGAATCTTCGTCTTAGTACAGTAGGTCTGCTTTCAGGGGACCAAACAGGAGAAAGTCCAATGGAGCGAGATCAGGACAATAGGGAGGACGCTTTAACACCTCAAAATGAAGTGTCGACAGTGTGGGCAGAAGTGTGCGGATGGTCATCGACATGCAAGCTCATAACGCCCTTGAATAATAGTCCTCTGCGCTTAATCCGGCTTCTGCTTTCCAATAAGCGTCTCACTGTATTTTATTAGCCAAGCCAATAAAAGTCTGTGGTCTAATTAGACCATTTTGACTCCGTTTAGTGTTTGACACAGGATTGTTTTTCACTAATGACTGTCTTTATATCAGACTTCCATAAACCACGGCGACAATACTATATTACATATAAAATTCTATTCATATGAAATTAAGTGCTTTCAAGATGTCTCTGCTTTAGGAAGAGATGTTTGAGATACTAGATGGACATTATTTGTTTCAACATTGCTTAAGTTTTTGCACGTAAAGCCCTTTCGTTAAAGGCAGCACAATTTAATAACGGCGTCTGTTTTGCAGTATTTGTGGTTGAAACCTCCAGCTAAGGATGCGAATGATCATTCAGGACAGACAGGCAGGAGAAGCACAGGACGAGCTACTTACAGAATCGGTGAGAAAGCCATATTTTATTTTAAAGGTCTTTATTTGTCTTGCCTTTATTTAATATCGAGGCAGAGAATCCAAATGTAGGTTAAAAATCAGGATTGTACGCATGAGCGAATAATACTCATATTGGATATCGCACATTGGAACCTGATTGGCTCTTATACTTATGATGTAATAACACCCAGTAGATATAGAAGGCTTTGTTTTCGACTCGTAGCATGTTTGTCTAGATGTACAAGTGTAACATACTGTGTGTTTTATTTAAAGGCTCACGGCGAGCATCTATAGCACCGTGTGGAGGGAGGCCTCCTCGCCCCGGCAGTACCGGTCACATCCCATGGCGCACTGCGGCACGCGCCAAACTTCAGAGGTATGAGACATCGCGGTAGAAGTGGGTGGTTCAGAGTGCGATCAAACAATTCATACTTTTCATACATTTGAGATAAAATGCCGAATGAACACAATAAACATATTATTAATATTATATATTAATATTGATCTGTTGAGGGTATAAAAAAAAAGTTCAGTGCTGAATTCTGAGTCTAAAACATTATTATTTTTTTTATTATATGTTTTTACATTTGAGGTTGTGAAAAGATTCAGTTTTTCTGTAATCCTACGTATGACATACTCGTATTGTAAGAAAAGTAAATAAATGAATCCAGCGTTTTATAAAATCATGATACTAACAGAATCGCTATACAAATCGAATCGGCACCTGGATATAGTGATAATATTGTATCGGCTGGTCCATATTGCAATGGTAGTAATAAATGCTCTGCTGTCCATCTCTCCTATTAAGATCTAACCCTTTTGTGTCCTGGTCTTGTTTAGGGGTCTTCCTCAGAGTGCTGCATCAGCGGGTCGGACCTTTCAGGTTTTTGCATATTTTTAACCTTTAATATTTTTCTTTACTGCCAAATCCGAAACTACAATACAATACTACAATTGTCCATAAGGTTCACTTTTGAACTTTCATTAAGGAAAAAATATATAAAATTTGTGTATCTAGACGTGTTGGAATTTGTTTATTGAAAATGTAACATTTAATTTTATTTCTGATCAAAAGAACGAAATGAACTAAATGACTCAAAAAAAGATTTGTTCATTTTGCTGAACGAGATTCAAAGAACCGAGTCACGAAAATGATTCAAACGTCCCATCACTACTTCACGCGCATGCAGCGTCTACCCTGAGAGCTCAACGTGTTTTCCGCGCATGCGCGCAACATCATATCTCTGTGCACGTTTGACTCTGCCTGTCCGCTCGCTCAAGTCTGTGCAGTGTTACAAAACTAGCCAATTACAGATTTTACACACTACTTCTGATTGGTTGTTTCTTCCCTAATCAGCTGGCACCATCGACCGCATCATTCAAGCATTGTAAACAAAAGGTTTATAAGTAAAGCGACCGAGTTGTCCGATTTGAATCGGATAAGTAAATAAAAACACGCAATGGAAAAATGAAACTGGTATATATTAATACTTGGTAAATTGTGGCCGTAGAATACATTTGCCCCCCCCCCCCCCTCTCCCCCCAAAGGTCATAAGTGTATGTATTATTTATATTTATTATACTGTATATTATAGTAAATATAGTTATTTTTCCCTGCTGTCCATCTCAGAATGCCTCCTCCATTCGCGTCACATTGGAGTCAGACAGCGAGTCTCAGTCTGATGAAAATGAAAGCGTGTCGCAAAGTGTGCACGCGCCGAGAGCTCGTGAGAACATCGTCAGCAGCCAGTACAGACGTCTGCAGGCAGATTACAGGAGTCTACAGGTACCGCGTTCCGTCTACAATACGTAATATGTGAATTCACATCTGTCTATCTCTCTGCCTGTGTGTTTATGTATGTCCATTAACAGTACAATAGTATATAAGAAGTTATCCAAAATGAGCATGGTCATGAATTTTAATTGGGAGAATGAGACTTTATTGGCAGATATGAAAGATCATGAATTTGAACTCACTCAAACACACATTTCCTAAATGGTTTGTTTATGTATTGTCTTTTGTTCTGTCTAGCTTTGTATCATTGTCTGCCCTTCTTTCTAATTCTATATCTGTCTGCCAATCTATCCATTTATATCTACATGTTGATCTGCATTTTATTTGTTATTATTATTATTATTTTTATTCATCACTGTTGGTCTCGCTGTGCTTTTGTCTGTTTCTTGTCTCTGTTCACCAGTCTGTCGCTATTTCTTTTATAAAACTGAATGATTTGCGCTTTCTCTTCCAGGAGCAGCTGGAGGAATGCAGGCTCAGGCTCACCGAGGAAAGAAACGCAAGACTCAAGTCCACTTCCCGTGTTGTCGAGGTATATCCATCGAAATAATTGTCTTTTTCTTTCTCTTGCTGTTACTTCTTTGTTTTTTACTTGGACTGTATATCTAATGTCATATTTTCTTTTATATTTTCTCCCACTAGCTGGAGTTAGAGAACAATCGTCTACGCAGTGTGAACCAGTCTCTATCTGAAGCTCACGTCAGTCACTCTGTATTGGAGGACGAACAAGTCCTGGACAGCATCGAGGCTTCCTTTAACAAATTCCATGCCTTCCTTGACCTGCTTAAAGATGCCGGGTTAGCTGGGTTTCATTTCTTTGAACCTTATCGATATGATAGAGCAGTATTGTATGTAGTGGGATAGATTATGTTGAAAATGTATCAAATAAAAACCCATGGTCATTTGCAGGCTCGGTCAGTTGGCATCCATGGCTGGCATTCAGCAGTCGGACTTTGGGGTACCAAATCGTCCTCAGCTGTCTTCTACACAGCGATCAGGACAAGAAGGCAAGACCAGCGAGCAGAGGAAAGACAGCACAGCTGTAAGTGGCATTGAGCTTGTTTGCATGGCAAGAAGTTTCTCATGAACCTAGAACATTTCTGCGTGTTTATACCCGTGGAAACTTTTCATTTCTGTCTCTTCTTCTAGGATATATCTTAAAATATCTTTAATTTTTAATTAACACTAATTAATTAACATTACTGCTAGTAATCACTGTATCGTAAGAACTTTAGAACAAATCTTGTACGGTTAAAGAGAAGTCAATGATTGTATGATAACAGTAATTCGAATTCATTTATATATTTTTTTATATTTTTGTATATTTATAAAATAGTTATTCCTGCATTTCTGCACATGCTCAACAGATAACAAACACCGTTCGAAAAGCATCAAGACCTCATTCGACCACATCGTCCTCAGCAGCTAGTGCTGTCTCCAGGCACTCTCGTCATCTCCAATCCCCACGAGACGTTACCGTCGACCCGGCCCCGCATCCCTCCATCCTTCCACCTTCTCCTTTAGACCATCCCGAGCCTCTTCATCAGCAGCAGAGTGTCGCTCCAGCACGGTCGCACTCAAACAGGGTTTCCGGCTCTGATAAAGGCAGCCGAGGCTCTAAAGGCTCAGGCAGTTCGGCCAGCAGTGTCCATGCTAGTGTTAACAGTAAACTTTCTTATTCTTACACAGAGGACTTCTCAGAGGGGAAGCTCTCTCCGGCGCTGAGCTCGATATCTTCCAGCATGTCTCAGTTTGGTTCGGAAAGACTCGATGTCTCTGAGGGTCAGAGGAGTGCTGTTGGATTGGCTGGTCTCTAGAGACGGATTTATTGTTTAGTGCCAACACTAGGGTTTTTTTTATTTTTTTTTTTAGGAACAATATTTCTTAATTTTTACAAACTGAATATTGCTGATAGCTGAACCAATAAGTGCATTGTGAGAATTCTGTAGGTGCTAGAGTTGTAATATTTCCGGCTCTTCAATTCATGACTCTTCCAGTTTATTTCCACTGTGTTTAATGTAGCTTAATTCTTGGCCATTTTTTTTAGAAACAAAAAATATTGCACAGTGCCAAAATTTATGATGGAATGGAAATAAATTCATTGTTAGCGGATGTGTTTTGTGCTTTTCAGATGCTTGTAGAGTGTCTGCTGGAAACTGTAACTAGCAAGCTTTTTAAACACATGATTTAGTTTTATAGCAATATATCTTTTTTTTATTTATTGTTGTTTTTATTAATAATTGGTTAAAATGACCGACTGTGAAACTGCTGTGGAATGCTTGATATATGAATTTGTATCATAATAAACTTGCAATCAAGTCACATGAATAAGGAGTGGATATAGAAACACATCATTTGAAAATACACTGCTGCTTTATAAGTTTGGGATCACTTTCTAATTTCAGGGTCGTTCCTGATTTTTATTTATTTATAAACTAAAACCATGCTGAAGACGTCCAAAATATGCAATAATCTCTTTTGAACCGTTGATTTTGAGATGCATCTGCTATTTATTGTTTGTAAAGCTTCATAATGGCTCTAATCTGAGATGATATTTGAGGTTAATTGGTGATTTCTGAGGCAGGTAACTTGAAAATGAACAACTTCTCTGCAGCAGAGGTGAGTTTTGGGCTTGCTTTCCTGGGAAGGTCTTCATGAGAGACAGTTTCATCAAGGTGCTTGAAGGGTTTTGCAAATGCACTTGACACAATACTGTCCTTGAAAGAACTATTCCAGAAAGGCTGATGCCTCTGTCTTAAAATAACAGCTGACTGTTGTTGTTACACAATTGTATAATTCCATATGTGTTATTTCATAGTTTTGAAATCCCCAGTATTGCTGTAGAATGTAGAAAATAAATCCCTTAACAAAAACAAAGAAATTTGCAAGTGATCCCAAATTTTTAATTAATACTAAATTAAAAACTAAACAGGAATACGATGTGATTATTTGATTTGTTTATTTGTATGGTTACTTTGTACTACCCCTAGGTATTAATGAGTAGGCCAGCCTTCACTCTCCATGTAAGCCTTGGCCACATCACAAGTTGTTCTTTCTTCCTTGAATCACATTTGGTATGTCCTGACCACTGCAGACCAGGAACGTCCCACAAGACATGCAGTTTTGGACTTGCTCTGCCCCAGTCCTGGAGCCATCACAATTTGACCCTTGTCAAAGTTACTCAATTCTTTTTGCTTGCATATTTTTTCTGCTTCCAATACATCGACTTCAGGAAAAAAGGTTCACTTGCTGTTTAACATATCCTACCCACTCTCGGCCGCCATTGTAATGAGGTATTGAAAATGTAGCTGCTGTGAGAAGGACTAGATTGTGGGCCAAATATTATAGTGTAGATGAAACTGAGAAAAAGATTAATACTGGTCATTACTGGCATTACTGTTTTGGTGGCAAAAGGGGGGACCTATTCAATAATAGTATCACTCACTCATCATCTATAACGCTTTATCCGCAGGGGGCCTGGAGCCTATCCCAGGAGACTTGGGGCACGAGGCAGGGTATACACCCTGGACAGGGTACCAAGCCATCGCAGGGCACACACATCATACGGTACGGGCAATTTGGGAACACCAGTTAGCCTAATTTGCAGGTCTTTGGGAGGAAACCCACCAAGCAGGGGCAAACTCCATGCACACAGGTGGGAATCGAACCCGGACCCTGGAAGTGCAAGGCGACAGCGCTAACCACTACACCACCGTGCTGCCTAAATAATAGTATATATTTTTTTTTCTTCTTTTTTATAACCACAACCCACCACCCCCACCCTTGTGTATCCTGTGTGTTAATTGTTCATTTTTTGCTTTTTGTTAGTGATGATTTCCTCCAGTTCTGAACTCTAAAGGCAGTAACGCTGAGTAACCTGAAACATGATTCGCTCACATGCGCGCTCGCGTGCGTCCTATCAGCCAATCAAATGTCTCGATGTTGCCTCGTGACTCTGCGTTGTAGCCAAAAAAAAAAAAAAAAAAGCTCGCGCATCTCTGACCCGGGTAAGAACCTGCCTGAGTTTAGCAGAAAGCGTGTAAAATTTTATAAATAATAACAAGAAGCAATTGCGTGTAGTCGTGCTTTAATGTACATTTAGAAATAAAATAAATGTATTATTTGTAAAATGGAAGATTTTTAGAGGAAGTTTATCAGACAGAGCCCGGCTTTATTTAAGAAAATTGTAAACAAAAAGACTAAAGGTGAGTAGAGCTAGCTAAATGCTAACGGACAAAAATCATGAAAACCAAACTAACTGACAGTCATATTATTATTATTATATTACATTCGCACCAGAAAACGTACATAAACGAGAATGTTTCCACGTTTCTGTTAGTGTTTGGAATATTTTATATTCACATTAAATTTTCTTACTTTATAAGTTCTATCGCGAGCCTTCGGTTTAACCGTATATAACGTATATAACAGTATAACTAGATCAGAACAAAACCCACTGAGACCTGATTACACGGTCTGCTCAGGACTGGGGTCAAACCTGTCAACCTCTTACCCTGCTAATTGGTTAATTAGTTGTCTATTTTATTCTCTGCCCTTCCAAAAAAAAAAAAAAAGTCACACAAACTAATATTTAATTGGACCACCTTTTGGTTTGATTATGACATCATTTTGTTAAGCTTTTTGTTACAAGATCTTGTATTAGAGTCGGACTGCTGCGTGAAGCCTTCTCCAGCACTTCCCAAAGATTCTCTAAAGTCTGGACTCTGATGTCTCCTACACAAGTTGTGACTGATGAATTCTGGAGTCTATAATTTTGGAAAATTCCCAAGATGTCAGGGAAGGAAAAAAAATCCATTTTGTCTGTCTGAATTTTTTTGGGCGCATAATGTTGCTGAACTTAGACTAGATCATAACACATCTTACACAAACTTGTGTAAGATGTACAGTAGGCATGACCGTTGTCTCACTTCATCCGCCTCACTTTTTATCGTGATGCACCCATCACTCTGGAACAGGGTAAATCTAGACTCATTAGATCCCATGACCCTTCCTCAAAGCTCCACAGTCCGGTCTTTATGCTCCCCAGCAAACTGAAGTCTTTTGTCCCCCGATTAGTCTGACTGATAAGTGGTTTTCTTAAGGCTACACAGCTGTTTAGTCCCAAAGTTCTCTTGGCATTGTGCGTGTGGAAATGCTCTTACTATTAAACACAGTGTGTTCTACATTTTATCTAAATTTATTTATTTTAAGTGATTTCATTTTACTAAGCGCTTAAGCGATCTCCCATCACGCTCATGCAGTTTTTTCCGACCACATTTTCACCACCATTCTTCCACGTTTTACACTATTTCATCAAGGTCATCTTTGTGGACAAAGACATAGTTCTTTTTTTTAACATTAGATCTTTGCAAAAATTAAGATCTAAGCTCTACATCCTTGGGACATGACGAGTAAGAAAATTAACCAGGAACTGAATTTTGTTTGTGGGACTTTTGATTGTGCAGAATCACAGAACACAGTTATGAGAGTAAAAACTCCCTTTATTTCTATATATGGTCTACCGCTACACTAATGCACTTATCGAATTGCTGGCCTCCCAGGAACTCCTTCAATAGCCCTAACATGTGGAAATGGTTTGGAGAAAGATCAGGGCTGTACTGGAAATGTGGAAGTAACTTCCAGACGAGGTCCTGTAAGGCTCAAGTGGTCTTGGTGAATAATTGTGGCTACAAGTTATTCTTGGATTTTTCAAGTATCGACCGTTCTACTCGTAGAATGTTCAATGGCAACAACTGCAGCAGGTTCCGGGCCATCTCGGCCAGGATTGTCATTCATGGATTTACGGCCCTCTTTTAAACATTTTCACTGTTCAAGTGTTTTACCGCAGCTAAGCGTCTCATCACTGTACTGTGCTTGAAGTTGGAAGTTCTGTAAATGTCAAATTATTTTTACAAATTTCTTTTTACTTCATTCACAAAACATTTCATCCTCAGCAGTTTTATTATGATTAGTGTCACTGTGCTTTAAATGACTAAAATTTGAGAGATACAACTAAGAATGCTCCTCAGAAAATATTGCAGACCAATAGACTAAAATGCTGGGGTGGGTGGGATTGGTCTGAAGTTCTTGCGAAGCAGACGGGTAATGGTTTGTTATTCTTGTACACGTCTGAGCTACCCTACAGTCACGTTATATGTTTTTACAGAGCAGACAGTGGTGATGCTCAGCAACACATAAAAGAAGATGGTAAGATCTGTTTTCTCAAAGTTAAAATGTATCCCTACTGGTGATAATCACACTGCTCATCGTGTAAGCTCACCTGTCTTGCAGATCCGAATCGCTGCTCTTAATGCAGCCTCCGAGACTGCAGATGAGCACGAGGATCACTTCAAAAGTACTAAGCCGAGTCAAACCAAGGAAGCTCAGGTGAGTAGGTTTATCTTCATCCTCTCGATGATGATGCGGTCAGCTGCATTGATTCTGTGCGATTATTCCATCTTTCTCGTCTGTCTTTCTGAAGGAAGCAGAGGCGTTTGCGCTGTACCACAGAGCTCTCGATCTGCAGAAGCATGACAGGTTTGAGGAGTCAGCCAAAGCCTATCACGAACTCCTCAAGACGCCGCTGCTTAAGGAGGTGCATGCATGTTGCCTTAGATTCATTTCAATTATACTTCAGTTTGAATCCACTCTAACAATGATGCCTTTATCCCAGGCGGTGCCGTCTGAAGATGAGAAGGTCGGGCTGAAGCACCCGGGGCTGATGCTGAAATATTCCACTTATAAAAACCTTGCTAGCCTCGCTGTGCTCAGGGATGACCTGGACACTGCTACAGACTTCTACGTGGAGGTAAAGACTCCTCACACTTTTTTTTACTTGAATGAGTCACATCTAGCACCATGATGGAAGTTGTTGATGTGCGCGTGTGTCGTCTCTGTACAGGCTGTCATGCTGGACTCCACCGATGTGAACATGTGGTATAAACTGGGTCAGGTGGCTTTGAGGAGAGTGAGCATTCCGTTGGCTCGGCATGCCTTCGAGGTGGGACTGCGCTGTAACCCTGACCACTGGCCGTGCCTCGACAGCCTCATCACTGTCCTGTACACGCTCAGTGACTACAGCTGTATGTAATCAGATTGTGTTTTCTTATTTAAGTCTGCACTACTAGGCGGGTGGTCATAATGTTATGACTGATCGGTTATTTTACTTAATCAGTAACGTTTTAAGATTAAATGGGTTGTCATTGATGACTTGTTTGGCAGGTTGCCTGTACTACATCTGCAAGGCTCTGGAAAAGGATATAGGCTACACTAAAGCCTGGGTCCTGAAGGAAAAGATCTTCGAGGAGCAGCCCTGCCTTAGACGAGACTCCATGAAGTTGTTCTCGAAACTGTACGTCCCTCCATTCTCCTAATTCTCTCATCATTTAGATCTATGTATATAGAGAGATCTGACTGTACGAGCTGCTGTATGTGTGCCGTGCCTTCAGAGATATGACGATCCACTATGGTGACGCAGACGAAGAGGAGGCTCACAGTATTGTTGAGGAGGCGTTAGAGCTGAGGAGACAGAGGCAGGCGAAACTGGCACAACCTCCTCTGCAAGACCTACAGCTGGTGGAGCCCATCAAACGCTTCACGTGAGTCAACTGCTGAATAACGATATTGAGCATCAGGCATATGCGGATGAATATTCATTCAGTTTCCCAACCAGAAATATATTAATTCATCTTCGGTAACTGCCTAATCCTAGTTACAGTCATGATGGATGCGTAGGCCTTACCAGGAACATAGTACATACTGGGCAGGATACTCATGAGAAATCACAATTGTTGTTTATGCTGTTAGTAACGCATTTGTTATGGATGTTATACATCATCACGATATCCCTGTCTACAGTTGGAAGAGTGTAGGCGAGAGCCTCCTGTCTATGTACAAACACCAAAACGAGTGTCTGGTTCCACGACCTGACTTTGGACGCCGAATCGACCTCAGCATGTACCGTGATCCAGACAGCGTCCTCCAGACACCTTCAGAAGTCCAGATAGCCCCAGACACCGAGTCACCCCAGTCCTCCACCTCTGTTCCCGCACCTGAGCCTCTTCCACCACCTCCAGCAGACTCCAGCAGCCCCAGTGCCAGCCAATCCCTGCCCTCTGAGTGCCCTCCTCAACCACAGGCTCAAAGCAGCAGCAACTCAGGACAACAACAAATAGTCAGCCAGAGCACCATAGAGGTCGTCACTGTTGCTGTAAGCACTACTGCTGCTCCTGCTGTTTTGAATGGTAGTGCGACTATTGTTCCTCCCATTGGTTCTACTACTACTGTTGCTGCTTCTGCCAACCCTGCTGCACCCCCTGGTGGTAAGTAATCATATGCATGTTCCATATCGTCTTTTTTTCCCCCTAATATTTTATAAAGACAGATTTTAAAGACGGTCTGCCATAAAAAAAAGTTTTACAAGTCAACATTCAATAATCTATGAAAAGCAACCAAACTATATCCGTCCACTTGGCTTCCATATTGAAAAGCGTTTAGAGAACCTGAAAGTTGACATAAACATCTTGGAACAGACACATTTTTGTGGAATTGCACCATGGGATCTCCATCCAAACCCCATCCGAACAAATATCACCAGCAATTTCTGGACATAATTACCACAGTATACCTCAGTATACACTGATGGATCAGAAAATCGGGAAATAAAGTGACGGCTGCTTTTGCAACAAATCTACTGCTGCAGGGTTTCTACAGGGTTTTTGCATGTCTCAAAATCAAGTCATTAATATACGATCAAAAGCTACACACATTTTTACTATCAAGAGAAAATTCACCACAGTGTTTAACATGTAAAACCCTTCTGTTCATCAAACGTTTTATCTGACTGTAATTCTTTTACTCCTTTGAGGGACTTGTTTTATTCTGTTGACACTTTTAAAAAGGTTTTTAAAAAGGTAAATCCAAATTTAGTTTTATATTTCTTATAATATAGTTAGATGAAAAAAATCATCTATTAAGACTAAAATATTCATCTTAAACATCTCATCTAGTTTTAATATCAGATAACAAAAAATTATTCTTGCCAGGAGCATAGCCGTAGAAGCTGGCACGGGGCTAAAAAAAAAAAAAAGAAAAAAATGTTTACATACTGATACTGTTTGACAAATGTTGATGGAAATATTTCAGGTAACGAGTAGTATACCGCTATATATCAGTTTGTCTCATAAGGCATGAATACAGCTAACAGTCTTTTAAATGGCAGTTTAACCTGTTGTTATCTCATTATGTTAAATGTCAGCTAAAAAATTTGTTTATAGCAAATTTAATTGCACAAAAAAAATTTTACGTTTTCATTACAGTTCTCGACTCGCCTCTGAACGATAAAGCGAAGAAGGCCACCAAGAGGAAGAGAACGATAGATGACTCCGGAGAGACGGCCAAGAGGAGGTCTGCACGCGTTCGCAACACCAAAAGCAAGAAGGAAGAAAAGATTGACTTCCAAGAGCTGCTACATAAATTTCTACCGCCACGGTACAATGCTCTACCGCATCATCATACTTCTGCATGTTTACTCAAGGGTTCATGTTATTTGTCTGATAATAGTGTATCTCCGTGAAAGGTTGAAGAAGTTTGATGTTGATGAGGATGAGGAGAGCCTCATGGACACACAGTGTGAGGTGAAACCCAGCTCCAAGCTTAACCAGGGCACTGGGTCAAACCTCTCCGATTACATCAGCTCAGCGGAGAAGGGTAGAGCGCTAGATCTTTTCTCATTCAGTCTTTTTTTTGTTTCTCTCTTTATACACACTTCATAGTTGTATTATTAATTGTATAATACAATTATATTGTATTACTTACTAATGGAAACATGCAGTTGTTGACACTTTCTTATGATGAAAGAAAAATGTTTATATAATTTCAAATGCACGCCCATGCCGATATTAAGTACTAGGGATTTAAAAAGAGTACTATACTAGCATTTTAAAATAGTTGATACTTTTACTATGAAAAACCTTATTTGTTCTATATAATAGGAATCTGTCTCTTTAAAGACAGAGGTGACAGCAATGTCATTGTGTTTGAGACGTAGAGGGGACAAAATAAAATGGAGTGTGTTTGGTTGGTTATGATTTTTTTTTTTCCTTCAAACAAATAAAAATAAAGCACATGATCTATCTAATCAGACTCATAGTAATGTGTTCTCGATACAGTGTCTCAGTGATTTTGGATGCTGCTGCTGTAGCAAATATATTTCTTTTCTAATTCTTTTTTTTTTTTTTTTTGAATACAGCAGTCTAATGCCTCTACCTCAGAGAGAAAGTATCGAAACTTATAAAAATTCATCACCATCAGTATCGAAAGAAAAGTCAGGCTTTTATTGAACTAAATTATGTTTACAGTTAAAACTCAACTTAATGTCTTTTTGCTCTCTTTGCGCCACTTCATCTTAATATATAATGTGCACAGTTAATGTTTGGATGTTGTTTCACAGAGCACGAGGAAGTGCATTCCTTCCTGCTTGCTAACATGGAGAACGGCGGCATCCTGGAACTCCTCATGCGCTACTTGAAGGCAATTGGGCAAAAGTTTCTGGAAGAGTGGCCCTCTGGATTGAGCGGAGTGGTGATGGAGATTTACAACTGCTGGAGGCGACACAGTGCGGGCCTGCCCAATCCACTGCTCCGAGACTCCAACAACCGGCACATCAAGGTGTGTGGGAGAGAACGGCCGGAAGTAACATGAGGCAAATGTTTGTTTAGGTTTCTTTGCACTTTCTTACAGCAGACTGTGTTGGTTGTGTGTATCACAGGAGACGATGATGATGAGTTTGTCATGTATGGAAATGCAGCTGGAGCAGTGGGTCCTCAGTAAGGGAAAGAACAGTAAGATCTTGCAGCTCACAACTCCATCCACACAATAACCAGTCTCTCTAGGGTTGGTGTTCTGTGTCCATGAGAGAGAATTTTATTCCTGGTACAATGCAAAATATATATATATATATATATAAATAAGTGTATATTATTTTTTTTACAAGACTCACAAAAAACATTAAGATGGATTAAAATGTGGTTTTAATTAGTTAAATATTCACACGGCCAAAACACAGTATTGGTGCTGATTTATGATGCTATAATTTATGTTATAACATATAATACAGAAAATGTGTGTGACTAAAGAATCTAGTTCTGAACTTTATTCAAAACGGAAGTGACCAAAACGGCTTGAAATTTTTAGGGAAGCAAAACTGAAGACTTGATTTTATATGTGCCCCAAAAGTGGGCATTTTTTTGAGTTATGGTGTCTCGCTTCAAAAATCATAATTTAAAATGCAAATTCATATTTTCTTTGAGTAATGATAATAAAATTGGTTTAAGTTTCTAGATGCATATTATCTGTAAAAATTCCTCCCAAAATCTTTAGTGTTCGTAACCATGTCAATTTGGCATTTTATGAAATTTTGTAAATTAAGGTCATTGAAAGGTCTTAATTCCAAAAAGTTAAGGACACTACATAAAAGGGCATGAAGTTGTATTCAGCAAATGTGATTCTTTTTAATCTGATAATAATATAAATGTGCATGCATATTTACAAAAAAATTAAGCATGGATTGGAAAAAATTAAGCAGAGATTAGAAACATTAAATATTATGAAAAATGGTGTTGTCTGGTCCTATTTGAAAAATTTTCACCTAGGTGAGACACTTTTTAGCACCAATACCATGTTTTGGCCATTAGGAATATTGTGATCAAATAATTAAATGAGAATCTGGAACATTTTATAAAGATTGCAATAAAACTGTGGAGGCCCAGTGGTGTAGCACTGTGGCCTTGCACCTCCATGTATTCATAACAGTACTTCTTAAAGTGTTTTATTTCTCTTATACAACAGGAGTGTTTTATTTGTGGGTCTTGTAAATTATTGAACAACATTCATATAGAAAATTAATTGGCATCTTCTAAACAATCACAGTGCGCTGAGGTTTATGTTGTCTCATCAGCGTCTCAGAGGAGGAGTGCGTCAGGTCACGGGGCCGATCACAGCGAGCTGGACAGCCAGGAGAATCGCTTCCTGACCGATCTGTACATGCTGGTCATGGCGTCCTCTCAGACAGATGTGTTTGAGCAAGACTGGCTGTCCTTCGCCGTCAGAGTGCACTGGCTCAAAGCTCGGCACCTCGCTTTTCAGGTAACGGTCACATAAGTGGTCCTCGATATCGTGTCGATCATATGAGCTTTATTGCACACTAAATGTTTGCTACTGCTCAAAGGTTTGGGATCACTTACAAATTTTGTTGTTTTCCAAAGAAAAACACATTTCCATGCAATTCACAAACAATTTTATCCATTTCACAAACAATTATGTGATTAAGTGATGGAGACAAACGAGCCATGCACATGCTTAACCTTTAGTGGATTCAGACATTCTGTTGAGGAGATACAGTAATATAAGCGCTATAGAAATAGAAACATTGTACAGGCAATGGAGTGTGTGCGCATGTGTGTATCTTGTGCTTGCGCACACGAACATGGAAATATTAATTAGAGGTCATGACTTCAAGGCTTTTACAGAAACCTTATTTTGCACTCACCGTTTATTTTCCTGACGTGATGAAATAATGTAATGGAGCGGCCAGCACAGTCTCCGGCTCTGTACCCTACTGAGCTGTTATTGGAGCATGGTATGGAGGAAGACTCTGTCAAGTCAATCCATCTTGTGGTCGATGCCCTAGTATGCATGTGGTGAAATCTCATCAGATTATCTTAAAAATTGACAGCTAGAATGTCTGCCAGGCTGTAATTGCTGCAAAAGGTTTTTTTTGATGAAGGCAAAGTTTGAAGAACACATTCATCATTTCTATCAAAATCATTATTTTTTTAACTCTGACAATGTTCGCATGTCTTTGCTATCTTTTCTACTCAGACTAATTTTGTGTGCGCTTCCTTGTAAAAGCATACAAATTTCGAAGTGTTCCCAAACCTCTGAGCGGTAGCATTAATATCTGTGAATGCTCAGACACTGTGAGAATAATTTTGGTACAATTTGCTTTTTTAACACATCTGTTACTTTTGTTCTGAATAGGGTGACATGGAGGAGGCACTGGAGCGTTATGATGTATGTGTAGGGCTACTGAAGAGCCAGTCTCACACCAGTGATGGAGACAAACTCACCATCCACATGCCTAACCTTTGTGTGGATTCAGACATTTCTGTTGAGGAGGTACAGTCTTGTACAGAAAATGCAGTATAATGCGACACACACAAACGATATTAATTAGAGGTCATGACTTCAAAGCATTTACAGAAGCATTATTTTGTCCTCATTTTATTTTCTTGAAGTAATGAGATAACGCCCACATGCCCACCTTTTAACTCAGACACTGACACAGACACCGTGTACAACAGTTTGAAAAGTTAATTCTTTGCGTCAAGAATACTATGACTTGAAGAAGGACATAATTCAATCTCCTGCTCGCCACGCCATTATCTTGAGGTGCATACCGTTCATAAAGCGGATATGGTCATTTTCCATCATTAAATTCATCGTGAATCATTTGTGAGGCCTCACAGATTAAACAGCTGGATGTTTTTAGATGGATGTCACTGTGTCTCCATGTTCTATCCTTATAAACTACTTTGTTTTATCTGAACATACTTACACGCTAACACATAATCTGCTGAATCACTGAATCATGAGTTTGTTAGCTCTAGAAAAAATGAGCAAAGGTGCTCAGTTTTTTTTTTTTCCATTTTAAACTGTTTCGGTGCGTTACTAGTTACTTTAGTTTAGCCTGTTTTACAGAATAACAGAACTTTTCTATAGTCTTGTAACACTGGATTTTCTTAGCGGCAGGATATCATTAAAATTTCGAGTTATGGTGTACACGGTGTGTTGTCATTTTATGATGTCATGCTTTTTGTCTGCGGTAGATTGAGAAGAAGCTGAAGTCTCTGGAGAGGTGCCAGTCACTGGAGGAGATTCAGCGGCTTTTCGAGGCTGGCGACTATCAGTCAGTGGTGAGGTTACTCCAGCCCACGCTGAGTTACGGGCCCAGCTCAGCACGGCCCAAGCCACTGGAGTACGTCAGCTCAGCTCCGGAGAGACCAGCACAGCTGCTACTGCTTCAGGTGACTCATCCACACATATACGTAGCTCACACAAAAGCAAATTTATCCAGAGCTAGCCCTCTGTTCTAATACTCATTTCCCTCTCTCGTGTGTCGAAGAGCTCCTTGCTTCGTGTGAAGGATTACTCTCAGTGTCTGGAGAGTACTGAGGTGGCACTGAATGAGGCCATGCAGCACATCAACGGCTTGATACCCAGCAGTGTATCTTCTAGGGAGGAGTGGGTAACCACAGTGACGGCCATGCTGCGGGGAATCGAGCAGTGCATCGCGGAAGATCCGCACCTTCTCACCAGGACGCAACATGCCACCAACCTGCCTCGCCTCGCCAATAACCTCATACAGGTTATTCATATTTATTCGGTGGCTTTTACTAAGAACATGCTTGTGTATATACTCTATGTATCTGAAAGACACCCGTAAGGTGTGTGTCTGATGATGTGTCTGTTCTGTTTGTAGCTAATAGCCAGCAGCATGGTTTTGCCCGATGATCCTAAGGAGCCTCACTTCTCCTCCATGCTGCCGTGGATGCTGCTCTACCACCTGCTCAAGCCGGATGAGGCAGAGCTCGACTGCTCACTCCGCCAGCACCAAGCTGATGACGATGACGACGGTATATTCCTCGAATCGCATCACTAGAGGAGGAGATACATAGTAACAAACATTATACACATTTACTCTATGTGCGAGTTTCTGAGTAGTAGTTATAAGTTGGTCATCTTGGGCTTCTCTAAACGTACATCAGGAATGTGTAAACAAGTTGAATTTGTTTAAACTCCGCCAACAAACATCCTTCCGTGACCGGCGGAGTGGGCAACCAAACAGTAAGAGATCGACAGAGTAATTAACAGAGGTGAAAATATTTTAAGGGGTTTAAATTTTTACCTGTACTAGACTCAACTAAGTACTAACACTCAAAAGTTTGGAATCACTTTGCAAATTTCTATGTTTTTGTTTAGGGTTGTTTATTATTTACATTCTACAACAACATTCGGCATTTCAAAACTATGAATTAACACATATGGAATTACAGTGCCCTCCATAATTATTGGCACCCCTGGTTAAAATGTGTTCTTTAGCTTCTAAAAAAATCTGTTCTGTTATAAATAACATAGGACCACAATGGAAAAAAGAGGAAATTCCAACCTTTAATGCAAGTGCATTTATTTAGTGGAAATAAAATCCAACATTAAGAAATAGTTATTTTACATCAAATCATGGGCGCCACAATTATTAGCACCCCTGATGTTTAATACTTTGTACAACCCCCTTTTGCCAACAAAACAGCACCTAATCTTCTCCTATAATGTTTCACAAGATTAGAGAACACAGAAAGAGGGATCTTCGACCATTCCTCTTTGCACAATGTCTCTAAATCATCCAGTGACTCCTCTCCTCTGCACTCTCCTCTTCAGCTCATTCCACAGGTTTTCAATGGGGTTGAGGTCTGGGGACTGAGATGGCCATGGGAGGAGCTTGATTCTGTGTGTGGTGAACCATTTCTGTGTAGATTTGGCCACATGTTTTGGGGCATTATCTTGCTTAAAGACCCAGTGACAACCCATCTTCAGCTTTCGGGCAGAGGCCACCAGATTTTGTGTAGTAATAATGTAATAATTGTGGAACAGGTTATTTTATGAAAAATAATTATTTGTTAGTTTTTATTTCCCCTTAAAATTCACTTTATATTCACGTTATATTTTTCGTCAATTTTCAGTGTGACAATATGCTTCTGCAATAAAAACTGAATTTATTTTAAGGCTTTTACCACATGTTAACTAGGGGTGCCAATAATTAAGGAGGGCATTGTAAATAAATAATTATGTAACAACAGTCAGTTGTTTTTTTAAGACACAGAAGTCGGCCTTTCTGGAATAGTTCTTGCAAGAACAGTATTGTGTCAAGTGTATTTGCAGAACCCATCAAGCACCGTGATGAAACGGTCTCTCATGAAGACCTTCTCAGAAAAGCAAGACTAAAACTTACCTCTTCATTTACATTTACTGTACGAGACCTACTAATTAACAGATATGAGTGGACGTGGGATGTAGAGTGATGCATATAGTTAAACGTCTCAGTGGTGTTACTGTTCATCATCTCCACTTACGGAAAGTCTGTTGTCCAGTCAGATTGCTCGTGCGTAACCAAGTGTCGTATAAAAATAATTAAAAACTGTAAGCTAGTGATCAGGAAAGTGTATTTAATAATTTTATACTTAATTAAAATGTATTATTTAACTTCCCTAAAGCATGAGAAATGTTTTTATATGCACCATGTTGCTTTCTTGAGCCAAATGACTCATTTCTCAACTCGGCATGTTCATTCTTTCTCAGTTGGACTGCTTTGTCCTGATTTGAGTGCGCCGGCTAATTGATCATTTAATCGGTTATTTTTTTGCTAACAGGCAGGCTGAGCTTTTCCTGATTTACACTGAAAAGGGAATAAAATGAACATGATAGAAAAAAGGCATAGGAACTACACCCAACAGAGCTCACATGACGCAGATTAGAAGAAGAACGGTGTTGGTGTTTCCTCAGCACTGTGATTCCGTATTTGTGTGTTCTCTAGAGTGCGACAACCCCCTCTTGCCATCGTCTCTGATGTTATTAAACACGGCGCACGAGTCCCTGGGCCGTCGCTCCTGGTGCTGCAACTCTGATGGCGCCCTGCTTAAGTTTTTCGTGAGTCTGAAGAAAATTTTTGCGAATATCGCAACATACTTTTTACTCCCAGTTTAATAACTCCTTTAAATGTATACGTGCCACAGGTGCGTGTTCTGCAGCAGAAGCTTCCGGAAGCAGATTCACTGCCTTATAAGGAGGACTTGGAGATGGCACTGGAGCAGTGTTTCTACTGCCTGTATAGCTACCCAAGCAAGAAGAGCAAGGCACGCTACCTGGAGGAGCACACTGCACCACAGGTAGCCTCACACTTTCACTTTCAACGCTATACACGTCAGTCTGGGAAAACCTGCTGGAAGTCACTGTGATGTTTATTTATTTATTTACTTTTGTCTTGAACATACTGAAACCTAAAAGGTATATTTTACTAAAATGAGCTGGAACTGTTGCGGTTTTTACTTTTAAAATTGAGTAGCTGCATACTGTAATGAAATTAATCTGATGTAATTAATATAAATAAGATTCATATTTAGATATCGGTTGCAAATCCATACACAATGCGTATGTTATCACAATAAAGTGCTAGCAAATGGTACGGCTGAGTTTGTGCGACAAATCCAAAGTGCGACATTCTTTTTAAATTATTATTCCATTATTCCTCAAGAATGCCATAAGATCTCCCCGGCAAACCCCAGCATCCCAATTAAAGACACACAGAGTACGAGCTGTAGGAGCACCATGTGTCATCGCCATACACACATACCTGTACAGACAAAGAAAGTAGTTAAAAGACCGTTATAAAGCATGTCCCAAAGGTACGCGGCCTCATTACCCTCACTTCCGACTGTAGCTCTTTGCTCAGCAGTGCCTCTGATTGCTCAACGTTTTGATTCAGCAATTCCCGCTTGAGTTCCTGCTCCTCTCGCTCTCTCTCTCTGCTTGATTACCTTCTCCCCTCAGCTCCTCTGTGAGCTTTGTTACTTAATGAGTTTACGAGTGTTTTCCCAGAGCTAATTAGGCAGCTGGGTGGCGTGAGGTCTGCAGCGCGCCGACTCTGCACTAATCAAGCGATTGATTTTCTCGTGGCCGCATACATACATGCACACCCTCTTTATTCAATGCTCTTTATTTGAGGGGAATTCTCTGTAGGCGTTCAATAGCAGGAGCGATGGAGGACAACCTTTTCCTGTTTTCTGACTCATTTGGGATTAAACAAGCGAGGGATGTCAAAGTACTTCAAGATTTACATTCCTAGTTTGTTCATAGTTTGCACACACAGTTCAGCAGTAGATTCATTTGTAATTGTTAGCAAATTTCTGTTGTGTACGGTCAATAAAACATTGGGGCATTCTGTTATTGAAAAATAATTAACTTTAGGTTCTTAATAAGATTTTCTTTTCTTATTTTGATAAGATTACAACTAAAGAAGTGAGAGGGGACATCCAGTAAAATCTGACAGATATTGCCATGTCCTGTTTTTTTTTTAATAGTTCAATAATTCAGTGTTTTGTCACTGCATCATTTTGATTATGTGCAAGTTAATGAAATCCACTCATCTTGTGAGTAATTGCACAGCTGCCATTGTGTCTCCTTATTATACCCTTACCATGGCCAAGCACTCATCATTATGCAGTAATCCTTCCCATCATGATCTACACTGTTCACTCGCCTCGAACTAGTCCACACGTCATGTGTCGGATGTGTAAAATATGCTCAGTTGGAATTCAAACGGGATTTTTAACAACTGATTCATGCGGTATATTTAAAATTGTATCGGTGTGGGAAGACCTAGAACTTTTGACCTTCATTAGGTCTTATTATATAAATCTGTTCTTCTAATGTGAATAATCGTTGGCAGCTCAAGTTCCCTTTGTACAAGCGCATGCTAGCGTACTATACAGCATCCCTCTCTGCTTATCCCTGTCAGGTGGATCTGCAGTGGAGCGACGCGCTCTTCCTGTTTGAGTACTTCAAGCCCAAGACCCTGCCAGAGTTTGACAGCTATAAAACAAGCACAGTGTCTGCAGAGCTGGCCAACCTGCTGAGGAGGCTTTGCGCAATCATCCCTTCCTCCGATGAGCCTACGCTCTCCATTGACGAAGTGTCGGCCTACATAGAGGGAGGAACACTCAAGGTCTGAATCCATAAAGCACTCTTTCAGTTCCGTTTGGACCTGCCCCTTCAGCCTCCAGTTATGTATAAGGATATGAGATTGGCTGAAAGGATAAAGAATGTAATATATTTCAGTGACTTATAAACTTATAAAATATATAAACTTTAAAAATATATTAAACCAACCTGGTTAACCAATGTAACCTGGTCGACACACCATATGTAGAAAAATGCATGTAGATGTAGAAAAGCTTGCATATTTGAAAATGTAAATCGTTCAACAGCCCACATGACATTATCAACTTTACATCATATTTTCTGCCATTTTATGCAGCATTATAAGTTTGACGACATTATATCATCTTAATTAGATAAGCTATGTTTATATCTAGTAATAAAGGATACATTTAATGGTTCAGGTGATGCTGTCTGAGTAAGTGTAGTCTACAGTTTATTGCTTTCCATAACCAAGTACAATATTAAGTTTTCCCCTTAAGTTGTGTCCCTGCAGCATTAAGACTAACGTAAGCCCTTTTTTTTTGTGCTTATTCAGGCACCGTCGCTCCCAGAAGGAACCCCTCCAGCACCCCCTCTGGTCAATGAGCTGTACTACCTGATGGCTGACTACCACTTTAAGAACAAGGAACAGGCCAAAGCTATTAAATTTTACATGCACGACATCTGTGTGTGCCCCAACAGGTCAGTTTTGGCAATTTTTAATCAATACTATTGTAAATTGACATGACCCTCAAATTAAAAGGTTTTCCTTGCAGTTCCATTCAATTGATTAAATCGTATAAATGAATGAATTCCAAGATCAGAAATGTGAACCATGATTATCATATAATTTCAAGACTTTGAACCTTTAAAACAAAACATTGTAATAACTTTTAAGTTCTATAACTTAGCTTTTTCAAAAACTGAATTAAACATGAGTAATTAAATGTTTTATTATAGTATAGTATTAAAGTTTTCTTACTTAAAAACCAAGTGCAGTATTTAAACAACACAAACTAACTTCAAATATAAGAGTTTTTCAAATATAAAACATTTAACTTAACATGAAATGAATCAACAAGCTACATTTTTACTGAGCATCACGTATCCCTGTCATTAGACATAATACTTATTTCTAAAACAAACTTGAAACAATAATTCACTACTACTACACAAGATGCCTGTGACGTTTAACTCCCTCAGATGCCTTTAATGTCTTGAGCGTGTGTTAAGCAGGTGTAAGCACACGGCCATGGTGTTTTGAAACTGCTGTAAGTTTATAATACACCGAGTGAGTTTTGAGATGCAGATTTGCTTGCAGAGTTTGGAGAACAAGGCCAGCTTTTTGACGTGCACAGCGAGCCGTTTTGTTTCACCACTCAGCAGGGAAACCGGATATGCACAACATGATCGGTCATGGCTGATGAAGCTAAAAAACAGCCTGTTCCAGTCACTGGCTGATTGGCCAGTGCATCTCTATTGTAAATGTAATGAGTGGTTTGAAAATCTGCATGGTAATCCATGAATCGGCATGATCATATCATCCCAGGTTCGACTCCTGGGCAGGGATGGCCTTGGCCCGGGCCAGTCGCATTCAGGACAAGCTGAACTCAAACGAGCTGAAGAGTGACGGTCCCGTGTGGAAGCACTCGCTCGCCGTGCTGACATGCTTTAAGCGGGCACTGGAGATCGACAGCTCCAACCTCAGCCTGTGGATTGAGTACGGCACCATGTCCTACGCCCTGCACTCCTTTGCCTCCAGACAGCTCAAGCAGTGGAAGAACGAGATGCCACCGGATCTCACCAAATTGGTGTGTATAGCAAGGAGGATATATCGCCTCAAGAGTAATGATAAGAATGTATTTAGTCTGTAGAATAATGGCTGTGTGCAGATGGAGGATCGCAAGAAATCGATGCTGGAGACGGCATACAAGTGCTTCCAGAGTACTTCCACATGTGGAGTAGACTGTATAGAGGAAGAGTGGCTTATAAACTACATGCTGGGCAAGGTCTCCGAGAAACGCAAATTACCACCCAAGGAATATTTACAGCTTTACAAACAGGTGGGTTTCTCATCTGCTTCTGTTCTACACAACGAGGGTGAGGCAATCGAGTGAAAAGTGTGATCATTCAATGTTTATCAAAAGATTACTTTCAAGCCCAAATTAAACTTTTAACTTTATATAAGTTTTATTCCTGGATATGAGAAATGATGCCTCTAGCTTTTATAAATAAATGTACCACATGCAATATATATTTTGCCTTATACATTTTAACAATCTATAATAATTAAAGATGGATAGTTGTAAAAGACAGATTTTTATGTGATTTATGTATTAATCTAAGTTCTTTCTCTATTCCTTCCTTTTCAGTCTGCTTATTTTCTACACGAGGAAGCTGCCAGGTATCCCCGAAAAATCCACTACCACAACCCACCTGATCTGGCCATGGAGGCGCTAGAAGTAAGTCATGTCGTGAAATTAAATATAAGATTCTTTTTGTTTCATTCATTATTTCTTTTTCATTCATTTTTTTTATGTTAATCCATTGACAAGTACTTCAGTTTGCGTCTCTGATCTGTCCCCTCCCTCACAGCTGTTCTTCCGTACATCTGCCACTATCCTGAAACTGTTAGAGGAAGAGGATGACAAGGACGAGTCAGAGCAGAAGGGCCATCTGGACTACGAGCTCTTCTTTAACATGCTCTCCGATGCTGCTGTCGGCCCTTTCGCCCGCATTGAGGAGAAGAGCTTGCCTAAAACAAGCGAGAAGTACGTCAGCCTTGTTTATTTTCAGACCCATTGATGTACAAGATATTTTAGATATAATAGCCGCAATGTACTACTGTTTGTCTAAGCATTATTAAAGAAAAAACTACATCATTATGGTATTCCTGATATATTCCGGTGAGCAGTCTGTCATGGCTTGTGAATGGATCAGTGTTTCAATCACAAGGAGAGGTTCTTTTGAAGTCAAGTCCCTACTGTATAGTCGCTGAGTCTTATAATCAACACTTGAGCTAAATCAAGCATTTTAGCTTGAGGTGAATCTTATCCAGTGTGTGGAATTGACTTGTTCCACCAACCAAGACAGACACGCATGTTAAGACATTTAAACAATATAGCTGTTTATTATAATAATAAGTTTAAACGAATAAAAGCTGCATGATTCACTTGAACACTTGACAAAGTGCACGCCACAGTGTTTTTCATAATTAAGCTTAAAATTTGTTAAAGAATATTTAATATCTTTTTTTTTTGTTGTAAAATATAGCAAATTTTGTTGCATAATGTTTAAAAAGTCACATGTATTTAATTAAACAAATTCCAGCAAATGCCTAAATAGACATTTGAAGTCAAACCTAAACACGCTAGCCACCTCAAATTGATTCAAACACTCCGAGTCCTGATTCTTTATTAATAATGAGAGTCAAATTATGGAAGTATATAATGCAATTTTATATATATATATATGTTCCTCAGGGAAAAACTCTCTTCTTTGAACGATGAAGACTCCCACTCCTCCTCAGCGGTGACAGCGTTGACGACAGCAAACTCTATAGCAACAGCCGTGCCCATGACGACATCGTTGCCCAGCGGCGGTGCGGCAGGTGTGACTTCCCCCCCGTGCGTGGTCACTCCGCTCGACCACGATTACGCCAAACGTAAAAAGCTGCAGCAGAGGCAGGGGCAGCCGCAGGACGGTACAGTACACCTGGCCTGGAGTTCATACTCACTCACACACTCGCTTACCTGGGGGGGGGAGGGGGTGACCCTGATCACAGTAATGACGGCTAACCCTCACTCTGGGGTTCGGCCAATGGGCTTGGGTTTATAACAGTGACTCCTCCCACCCCTGCTCTTACCATCCGCACGCTGAGGATCATGGGAACATGAGTGACAAAGCTGGCAGGGTCCAGATCGGTTTACTGAGGTGAAGGGAAGGGTGTTGTAAGTGGAAAGAGAAATGGAGAGGATTTAATGAGTAAGGCTCAGTCGTTGTTCAAGAAAAAGTAATTCACAGGAGTGTTGTCACGATGGGAATTTGGTCTTGATGAGAATCCAGTTAGTTCAGGAAACCTCGCAGAGCAAAGGAAGCAGCGTGTCTTAGGTGTCTGCAGCCTGTTCATCAAACAAGATTTGGGACGCAGCCTAAACATTGTTAAACAAGGATCACACACAGCTTTCAGTAAACTTACCCTGATGCCATTCTCTAAAATGCAATATGCTACATACACCATGGTGTACACAGTAATTTTTTACTCTTTTTGATTGGAAAAAAAATAAGATAAATAGTAGATAACACAAAAAGAGTAACATTTATTTACTATTAGATCATATTAAATTCTACCCTGGATATTTGTGTTTGGGCTTTAAGCATTAATGGAAAAATTCCATTAGCTTTTTTTTTTGTTGTTGCTAAACAGAGGCGGTGCTGCTGAATCTGTGTCAGATGACAGGCATGACCCAGTTACTGGTCTGATGTGAAATCAGTGAGCTTGTCTCTCCGGAATGCTTTATTCAAGTTCTAGGCTGAAGAATAGATCTGGCCTGTTGGGAGCTCTTCTGCTTTAGTGATTGCTTTACTGTAATAGTTTTTATTGGTCTTTTAATTCAATCTTAAGGTGCACTGGAACCTGAGAGTGGCCTAACCTGTTTTTTTTTTTTTTTTCCAAGCAAAGTTGACTGTGACTAGATTCTATTGAGAAAGTGATTGTGATCTGAATCTACTGTTTTTTTTTTTTTTTAAAGATGCTGTTAAACTGAGCCAAGGGGAGTAACCACCATTTTATAATTTTATCCTGAGCTCTAGGCATAGTGCCAGGCGTTTTTGCGAAATATTGTGAAACATTAGTATATATTAGTGATGAAGGGAGGTGGGGAAGAAAAAAACAGTCAAGTAATTTTAGGAATTTGCTCTGTAAAAGCGTAGCCCCTGCAGCCATGTCACCATGCTCCCAGAGTTTCCTGCAGCCTACTCGGGCTCCCTTCCTCCCTGCTGCCTACCTGCCTGCTCCCTCTCTGCCTGCCTCTGGTCTGCTTCACACCTGCTGCTTCTTAATCAATGCATGATGGGATGATGAATTTGTACTCCAGATTATAAACGAAAAAAACTTCCCTAACATCCCACAATGCACTCTGCTCGGCTGTGTGTGCTAAATAACAACTGTGTTTGTTTTTTTTGTTTTTTTGTTCGTTTGTTTTCTTCTGTGGCTCACTTGCACTGGGAAGGAGGTTTAAAAAAAAATTATATATACTGTACATGTAAATGTTTGGGTTCAGAAATGGTCGCCAATTGCTGGTGTAACTGTACTGGGCTCACCTCTATATTAATTCTTCATAAGAATTAAGGCTTAAGTACTTCTGGTGTTGTAGCTGAAAATCTAAAAAAAACTTTTTCTTCAGCCCTGTACAGGAATAAAACACGCCAGATCGCACACCTACCCTCAGGTAAAGCCAAAACTCTAAATGCTCCGAGATGAGATCCTGTTTTTTTTTTTTTTTTTTTTACCCTGTTCTAAAGCAATGGTCTCCTCCGCAGCAAACCTCTCTCACGACCACGATTACTGCGGGTCTGGGTGTGCACCTTCTTTACGAGCAGGACCTACGTATGGTATAAACTACAGACACCTCCCTCCAGTCCAAAAGCCCTAACCAAACTTCGCTTTCTTTAGGGCTGTGGCAGAGAACCACTGCCTAGATTTTGACTTCCATCTCAGCTCGTCACTTAATACTTAATCACTGCCTGGTTTAGCTGAAAAGCTTACCAATGAATAGTGCACTTGATTATATATATACATTCTGTAAATGTTTTATAGGGATGGGAATTGGAAACGGTGATGACATAGGTGCAGAATTGATTAAAATTACGATTATAAAAAAAATTACGAAGTATAAAAAATTTCTAAATATCCCAATTTGATATTAGAATTTTCCCAATTTTGTTTCAATTTTAATTCATTAAGTAATTAAATTTAGCTCATTTTTTATAACATTAGTTTTCTTACTTAAAAACCAAACGCAACATTTTTACTGAGCAGTTCATATCTTAAGCTCGCTTAAAACTCGACTACAGGTAGTCCTCGACTTACGAACATTCGAGTTGCGAATTTCCGCAGATACAAACGGACTGCAGTTCTACTCATTCTACTTCAATCACATAAGTGACTCACGTGTATTGTACAAAAAATAGACACTGCCATGCACCAGATACCAATATTTAAAATTATATACAATATTTTTAGTGCGCAAGTGAAAGTATAAACTGTATAAGGTCCAGTATATTGTATGTGTGTGTGTGTAGGGGGGATACAGGAGAAAGGAGTTGGCCTCATCAGTCTGGGAGCACCATGATAGTAAAGCTGTAAAGCTGTCCCAATGGTGAATAATCCTAATTTCGGAAAATACGCAACAAAACAAGTCCAATAAAGTGAAAAATGGCTAAAAACGGAGAGAAAATCCAACATCTGGGATTCCCCTCACGATTTAAAGAAGCGCAGACATTTATCTGTGAGGTTAATTTCTTCAGGCGCGATTATGATTTTTGTCTACATGGTGACGATGTGGGGAAAGGGCACAGATTTAGTCAAGTGGATTTAAAATTGTATATTTGTGTCAAAGGTATACAAGATTCACTTTAAAGTACTTAAGAACAAATCTGACTTACAAACATGCTCCTGGAACGGAACTCATTCGTAAGTCAGGGACTACCTGTATAAAACACATTAAATAGTGTATGTTGATTCTGGGGCTAATTTGTTACATCAGAGGCTCGGCGCAGCTAGTTAGTGATCTAATTTAAGTGAAAATAGATCAGCACAGTGGTGAAAGATGTTTAAACTCAATATTTATACTCAAAACTTATATTTTCATTAAATAATTATTAGTCTCAATTTGAGATCATTAAACCAGGCAGGCCTTTTGTCGTGCACTATTTGTTGGCTTTGGATTCAGTAGCCATCATATCATCACCTAAACTGTGATTAAAAAAATTTTTTTTTACATTTGGATGAAGTGAGAGGTGGGTTCTCTGCCACTGCTCGTCTGTCTGTCCTGATCAATAAACTACTAAACAGAATTTTAGCATTCAGCAGCTGTATTCTGCTTCACCGTACGACTGCAGTTGCTCTGTGTGTGTGTATGTATGTGTATGTGTGTGTGTGTTGCACACTGTGAAATGAGACTGGAATATTGATTGTACTGTTTCACCAATCACTCGAAAGAAGAAGAAAAAAAAAAGTAAAAAAACCCAGTCACGATGTAATTTCTTAATTAATTCTACAAAACTCACCGTAACTGCTACTGTTAATGCAAGCACTTCAGTTCCATATTTTTTTTGCTGAAGCTCTGTTTTTTTTTTATTTTTTATTTGTCGTCGTTGTTGTCCTGCCTAATGCTGAGTGAGCCAGTACATTGGCATTTTTAAGTAAAATGTTTGCTGACGATTCGGTAACCCTGCTACCAACAAACCCACCCTCCAGATCCAGTTGCTGACTTTTTCATTTTCTCAGCATGTCAAAGAGCTTACCGTAACAATTTTCCTCTGAGGAAGATAAAACCCGAGTTTTTAGTGGAAGTACAGTGGCACACTTCATGTGAGAGACCAGCAAGCCTTCTCTTGTGCTTTGTGAATAATCTACCATGCTCTTGCTTTTTTTTTGTGTAATGAAAAAAAGATTCCAGCTCATAACACCAATCTTGGCATTTAAAAAATAAAATAAAATTACGCGCAAACTATTTATGAAGTTCTTATCGCTGATGATTGCAGCTTATCAGCATGGCTTTCTGGGACTCAGATTAAGCCTAGGCCCAAGTTTTAATTTTGTTCAGAGTTTTATTTATGATTAAAATCTATGAGTGAAACTTGGGATTTCGGTGTTAAATTGTGGGTTCTGCAGTGGCACCATCTTTGATTTCTCTTTGATCGAACTGTAAAGTAGACCTTACAGTCCATTTGTGTGTGTGTTTGTGTGCGTTTCTGTGTTTTCCATCATCAGAGCAAAGTCAGGACAGCGTGGCAGTGCTATCGGACTCCAGCTCTCTGCAGGACGTGTTCCTGGACCCCACCAGCTCACAGGACAGCACGCACAAGATGGATTCCGTGCAATGTCAGGCATTTACTGAAGACGCAAACACGCTCCTGAAAGACAAAACAGTCTCAATGGAAGTAACAGGTAGAGCTTTTATGGTGATACATTTTTTATATAATATACAGGTACACACACTCCTGAACAAAGGACTAGGCAAAAATATTACAAGTATTCTCACATTAAACTGGTGGATCATAACCAGGTTGTATGTACTTCTTCAAAATGCCAAAAGAAGAAACAAGAGCAAGAAACAAATAGAGAGTAGGCAATTTATTGAAAGCTGCATTTAAACTAAAACAAGCTGGTCATCAGCTGATCAAAAGATTTAAGCCTTTGAAAGTTTAAATCTGTGCAAATATATGGCTTCAATGACTGTGAGTGTGACTCTCTGAAGGGCAATGACATGATATCCTGATGACAAATGCAAAAAGACTCTCGCAGTGCGCCATTGCTGCCGAGGCTGGATGCAGTAAGACGGTCAATTTCTTAAAAGATCCTGGGACAAAAAAAAAAAATCAGGTGATGGACCCAAAAAAATGTCACCTGCAAGTTCCCACCAGCTTCCTGACAAGAGTTGAATCAAGCATGCCGAAAGGAGTGTTGTGGGTATTTTTGGGCTATGGGCTTAAACTTCTGATCAGCTGATAAACCTGCCTTTTTGAGTGTAAATGCAGTTTTCAATAAATTGCCAATATTCACACATTGTATTAGTGGAATATTTTCCCTGGTCTCAAGATTTTCTTTAGGAGTGTATTACACAACAGCGTTTCCCACAGATCTGAAATGTACTTGCAGGGGTAGCCCTCAGAACGGGCCCGGCAATATGATGAACTTAATTTTATTAAAATTTTACCCAAACATATATAAAAAATGTCTCTTATTTATTTATTTATTTATTTATTTTTGGTTGTTTCTGTGATCTAATTTTGTAATCTAAAATTCCTTCAGGCAGCAGAACAATTTACATGTTTTAAGAGTAATTATAACTTTGGTTCAACATGACACATCAGAAAACTACACACACCTCTGTCCAGGACTTGTTTATTTTTATTTATTAATTTTTTTTCATCAGTCCAGTGCTGTATTGCCGCACGGATCCGCGCTGGATAAGTTTTAAGGTTTAATCCTCCTGTGTGTTTAAAGTGCGAAACGATTTTCCTTTTCAGCATTCACTATGCAGTAGATCATGAATAATCGTAATAAATCTCCTCTCTTGTGGTCCGTTCATATTTCTCAGAGGAGAAGCACACGGAAGTCGGCTCCACCGCACTCTCCCAAGAGTCCTCAGACACCGCTCTGTTCATCACCTCTCCTGAGACGTCCATCCCCAAACCCCCTGCTCCGGACACGCCCACCCACGCACCGACCTCCCTGGTGCGGCCTGCCCCTCGCCGGCCCGAGCCGCCCGCGCCACCCGAGCTGCTGGAAGTGCCCAGGAGTCTGCCAGCAGGCCGGGCAGAGCAGAGAAAGGTGCTGGTCGAGATGTGTGTCAGAGCTCTGTTCCTGTGCCTCAGCCGCTTCCCCCAGCACTACAAGAGCCTGTACAGACTCGCCCACCTGTACGCCTGCAGCAAGACTCACAAGGTGAAACACAAACACATCCCACAATCACTCAGAGTATTAAACAATAAAAAGGGCTGTTTTATTGACACAGTTCACTATCTCTCTCTCTCTCTCTGGTGGTACACTAAAAAGCTAGGAGAGACGGGTCCTTGGAAAAGGACAGAGACTAAATTAATACACATCGGTACCCGAAACTCATCTTTCACCTCAAATAAGACAATGTAGTCAATGTACACACACGCCCATTCCTCTGGATGTTGACTGAAGACTCATTTACCGTCTATGTGATGTACAGGATGATGTCACATGAGATTTTCATTTCAGTGTGTGCAGGGATGTGCAGCTGTTTGACAATTCACAATTAAACTCTCATTCCATTCTCCTAAGTGCCTCCACGTCGTGCACAGCTCTCTAAGCACGCTGTATTAAGCCCGCCACTGATAGTGATAATAACGGATGTCTCACACAGAAATGTCACTCTAACACCAGATAGTAGCGGTAATGCTGTCTGGCTCGGTGAAACCTCGAATAGCGTCGGCTACAGAAGGTTTCTTCTAGGATCCTCTCTCATATGTATTCAAGCCACACCCTGCTGTGTTTTTCACCTAGATGCGGTTTGCACGATCATGCTGGGATTAAGCAATTTGTTTCCTGAGTGGTTTGTTTTCAGCTTCTAACTGAGACAAAGGACCAAACTGTAGTACTGAAGAAATGCCACCTTCTGTTATGGATAGTTGCACAAAAAACAAACAAACAAACAGAGAAAATAAACAATTATTTATTACAGAATTATTATGACTTATCCAGCCTACATTTTGCAGTCGTATTGGTAGACCAAATACTAAATGAACCAAAATGATCGTATTCACTCTCTGCAAACAGACTGGTATTTATGAGAGCATCATAGCATAGTTTTCCATCTGTGAATCGTTTATCCTGTGTTCAGAAATGCAACAAGCTACCGTGTCACTTGCAATTTGTAGCGCGTTGCAGGATGTGCACCTTGACCTACCCCCTCACTAACTGCCTTAATCTAGTTATCATTTAAGAAGGTAGGGGATTAAAGGTGCTGTATATACTGTTTTGTTGTTGTTGTTGTTTCAGTAAACATTCAGTGCTTGGCCAAAAAAAAAAAGTCGCCCTTTCAGAAGGGTCAAATTATTAGGCTGCATCAAGTAAAGAAATCCAGTAAGGAAGTTTGAAATTACCGGAACTGAGTTAAGAACCCTTCAACACATTACCAAAACCTGCTGCTTAATTGTCTTTAAACTTTGAACTTTATGAAAAATTTAGAAAAATTCAAATATGGAAAATTAATGGTCTGAAAAAAAAGAAATGAATGGAGATCACTCCGTGAACATTTGGTGAAGTTGCATACTGAAAAACCATAGCTCTGTTTAATAGAGAAAGTAAGAGCGCTTTCCTACACACACTCAATGTGATGAGAACTTGCAGGGTTAAAAATTAAACAGCTGTGTGACCATAAAAACTTGGTATTGAGACAACTCTTAAAAAGAATATGCTAGAGAGCATAAAGATTGGAAAAAGGAAAAAGGTCATGTGGTCCGATGAGTCTAGATTGACCCGATTCTAATGCAATGGGTGCGTGTCAGGGTAAGAAGGGAAGAAGCGATGCACCCATCATGCACAGCGTCCACTGTACAAGCCTCTGGAGGCAGTATTATAACCTGGTTGCTCAGTTCTAGTCTCAGAAATATTATGTGGAAATAAAATTCGCTGAATGTAGTGAATGACCAGATTATCACGTCTGTGGAGTTTTTCTTCTTTGATGGTACAGTTTTTCTTTTTTTTTTTTTTAACAGGCAGTGTATCACCGAACATATTTTTATGTTTAGATTTCAAAGATAAAGGTGTTTTTCAGCCTATAACTCCTTCACTAGCACATCACATACATCATAAATGTCAAGAGAAAGTAAAGATACACTGGCTGGAGTCGAATGTTCTCAGCTCACAGCTTTAGTTAGGTATATTTTCAGACACCCAAAAACACCAAAGACTAGCCAGCTTCCACGCTTCTACACTTCTAGAGAACTGTCTAATCCGTTATCGGCATGTTAGGTAACACTGAGCATCACTGAATGCCAGATGATACTGACCCTGATTTAGTAAACTAAATATCATTATATGGTCCTGATGAGCATAAAGTGCTGATTTGGAGTAAGGAGCGTGTGTGTGTCTGCCATTTTTGGTGTCCTTGCCAGTTGGCATGAGTGGCAACATAAGCTAAACAGCATGAGTCTGCGTTGACACCCATGTCCTTTTGCACTCCTTGCCAATGTGAGCACAAGATGTAACGCACGCTCTGCTGTTCAGCATGAGAGGAAGTTGCTATAGATAGGGAAACCCCACGCTTTGTGATCATGCTATGTGGTCACCTGAAGCACGGGACAAACCAGGGGCTTCCCCTCACTCTTATTTTTCATCTGCGGTTTGTCTAAATGTGGAACACGTTCCGCCTGTCTTCCTCTTTTTGACCAGCAGGTTTGGTGGCTTTGCTTTAATTTGAGGGGCTTTTATGTGGTTGCAGGTTATAGTGATGTTGGCAAACCCACCCGAAGGTTTTTTTTCTTTCTTTTTTTTTTTTTTTTTCAAGTATTCAAAGTATTGTGTGAATATCTGTTTGCTTTCGAGACGCTCCATTGTCCCTTTCTAAAAGAGAAATCCGTCTCAGTGATTATTAAAGTATCCATGGCTGCTGGGTGCACGAGACACGCAGATAGATAATTGCAGAAAAAGCTGTAATCAACTACACTGCTGTGAATACATACACACAGCTCTGTCGGAGCTCTAAAGCCGTCATGAACGATGATTATGGGAAGGCCTAACCTTGGTTAATATCTGTGTGCATAGAATGTTGTGTAAGCTAACAGAGCTTGCAGCTGTGGTTTTTCTACCGACTTCCTGTTTAGCTTTCTTTTTTCTTTGTTGAAGCTGGTGCTATAAACTCAAAAAGCTGGTCAAATCTTTCTATGAGTTATGCTATATGAATATCTTTTTCTGTAGGTGTGTGTATGTACAGTGTATAGATACAATGTTTATGTACTCTAGTCATCGAAATAACCGATACGTTGCTCATTTAACTCTATCTCACTAGGCTTATTTTTTTCTTTTCTTTTTTTTTTATCTTCATCTCAGCAATTATGTTCCAGTCAGACTATTAGGAGCAATTAATTCAACCCTTAAAACTGTTCATCCTACCATGGCTGATGTGAATTTTATATATACATATATATATATATATATAACTGGAAAGGAAAAAGGGGTGTTCATCCGGTTTAACTGTTTTTGTCTTCGTGTGGTTTGTGGTCCTGTGCGTGGGTGTGTATTCGAAACTTTTATCTATTGCACCAGAATATTTTAGCATCAGAAATCTGTAACTGTGCTATATCTTGACATATTTTGTTAACCTCATCAGCTAATGGTATTTGGGGGCGGGGTTAGCAGCACTGCTTGTTGCTGGTTGGTTTTGTACATTACATCGCATAATAAGAGACACCATATATATGTGTAAATAAACACTAATTTGTCCATGCTGTGTGTGTGTATGTGTGTTCAGTAAGACAAAGAAATGCAATCAACACGCATGCCCTGTCGCAGGTGAAGGCATGCACTAACCATGAGAATACATTTTGTGTCTCTACAGAATCTGCAATGGGCAAGGGATGTGTTGCTAGGAAGCAGTGGCCCATGGCAACAGCTGAAGCACATGCCTGCACAAGGACTTTTCTGCGAGAGAAACAAAACCAATTTGTTCAACGTAAGTAACAAGCACCCTAAAACCGTAAGCATTCTTCAGGCTGAGCAGTGAGACCATGGGCAGTGTGTACAGCAGTTTAGAAAAACAGTTTGCTGCGAGTTGTTTTTCTGCTTCACTGTCTAATGGATGTTTTAAAGAATGTTGCCTAGTATGCACTTGTAGTTAGTTACGCTCCCCCAATTTGTCTGGGTTTGGGACCACCATTGTATCCGGTGGCTGGGGTTTGGGCATTGGGTGGGAATCAAACACGGGTCAAGAAACTTACCTGTACCACTGGTCCTCCTATGCCTCATGTATAATGATGAGCAATTTCAATTAACTGCATTCAGCTATGGTCATGGTTTTGGCTGTTTAAAACATTTGAATTGAATGAAATTAAGGTTGTTTGAATGGTAAGGTTACTGAAAAACAAGATATGTTTATGTACGGAGATAATAACTCAAAATAACTATATGTTAACTAGTTCTTAAGTTGAAATAATGAGAACTAGATTAAAATATCTTGAAAAATCTTAAAATATTATTGCCAGTGTCCTGAAATAGACAGTTATTGAATAAAATTACATGAAGAAATGAAAAAAATTGTTGTAATATGAGAGGTCAAAAGTGGAAATATTGTTATATTAAGTCAAAGTAATGACATAACTTGAAATAATGTGATAACTCGAGATAATGACATCCTGAAACAGCAAGTCAAAATACTGATATTCTGTCTTTAAACAAAAAAAAACCAAGATGTGTGAAAAGACTACATAATGCATTGAAATGTCAAGACTGTGAAAATATAATTAAAAAGAAAAAATAATGAAATTAAGTCAAAATGCCAACATGCAACTTTTGTAGAATAAATGTGATCGGAAAAAAATCATGCATGGAGACTTGAAGTTGCAGGATAAAAAAAAAAAAAAAATCAACAGTAAATACTACAACTACTAGAGATGGGGCCGGGGGGGGGGTCCCGATTCATTTATCATCATATTGACTCCAAAATACATCTTTAAATTATTTATTACATTAATAATAGACTCTTATAAATTGGCTCTTTATCAGCTTGATCAGCCCGTGACCGATCAGGTTGGACATAATCTATTCTGTACCGGGTGCACCAGCTTCTGAAAAGTGTATCAGAAATACATTTTTGTGGTATTAGATTATCAAAAGCATTTTTTTTCTTTTTTTTTTCTTTGAGAGCGAATTAGTCTCAAACCCACTCATTACACAATCTCAAAACACCATGTGCACTAATTAGTTTCGAAACATGTGCGTTAGAAGCCGTGCATGCCTGCGCTCTCAAAACTGCTCAAGAGGCTTTTAAAAAAAAAAATTTTATTAAAAAGTTGCTGTTTCTTTATAATACTGCATATTCTAACCTGTTCACTCATTGGAATCCAGCGTTGTATGAGTGAATTGTTTTCTTATAATAAGAAATTTTATTTGAATAATTTCTCTAAAAGATAATCATGGTGGATAACAGTGATGCATATGTTTTGTTTCATTTTAAGGTAAATGTAAAATTCTTGTATATTGAAGTAATTTCGCACCTGAAGCAATGTACCCATCATGCATAGTTGTCACTGTACAACCCTCTGGAGGCAGTGTTATGATTGGAGGTTGCTTCAGGTTGTTCAGGTCTAGTTTTTCATTATAGTATGTGGCAATAAAATTAAGTCAAATGATGACCTGAACCAATCTAAACGTAATGACCAAGTTATCACATCGATAGAGTTTTTCTTCCCTGGTGGCACAGGCGTATTCCAGGACTGGGAGCATGAGGAATCGTTTTCACACATGAACTGGCCTCCACATTGTGTGCTGTAAACAAAGATAAAGGTGACTGAATGAAATCTTGGTGTGTGTGCGATGTTTATCTCAACATCCTTGGGCCTTTTGCCTGCTGGCCCTTTATGTGACAGGCTGTGTTGCACTCGATGTTCTGGTGACTTTCTGTTGTGTCCAGTGTTTACTTTTTTGGTGATCTGTGCTTTTCTATGGGATCAGGCAGGACGGACTGCTCACTCAGGCATGTGCAAGTATTGGGTGACCATGTTCCACCATCCTTTAATGGTGCATAGTTGATAATTGTTGTTCAAGTCACCTGCTGGTGTTGTTAATAAAACATAATAATTATCTGATCAAAATAGGTCATAGTATTAAGCAAATGCAACTTCGAATGAACGAATAACAACATATAAACATTTTTATCCCTCACTGTGCCATTATTTATTTTAAAAAAATGAAACATTTGGGCTCTTAAGGACTCCCATGAGTCAATAGCTTGTAGATCCACCTTAAGGAGCAATAACTTTCAAGTAATCCATTAAAAAATATATTTAAATGATAAGAAAAGGAGGTACTAACTGTTGAACATGACTGTACAGTTCCAGTAAAATGTTTGGACACGGCTTCTCCTTCAGTGTTTTTATTTATTTATTATTATTTTTATTTTTGTTATTTTCAACATTTTAACGTTAATACTGAAGACATCCAAATTATGCAAAAAATATGTATGAAATATACAGTGAACAAAAAGGGTGTTAAACAACCAGAAATATGAAAACTTGCTATGAACATTAGATCAGTGGAAAACTATCCTTTGGTCTGATAAGTGCAAATTTTAGACTTGTCTTGTTCGCCGTACTGAGGTTCCCACCTTGAAGCAAGGAGAAGGTGGTGTCATGGTGTGATGGTGCTCTGCTGGTGACAATGCTGGTGACTTAATCACAACTGAGGGCACACTTAACCAGCATGGCTACCACAGCGGTTTGCGGTAGCGTGCCATCTCATCTGGTCTGCCTTAGGTTATTCAGCAGCATATTTGTCCAAGATGCTGAATGAGGGAGTGCAGCATCAGATGACCTGGCCTCCACAATCACCCGATCTAGATCCAACTGAGAAGGTTTCGGATGAGTTGGAGCAGTCAGTGAAGGAAAAGCAGCCAACAAGTACTCGACACCTCTGGGAACGGTTGGAAAACCAGTCTTCCAGAAGATTACCTCATGAGACTGATGTGCGTTCGGCATCATCGCCATTAATGCAGTGGACATGTGTTTTTGTTTTATAATAAATGTCTGATTTGACTTTGATAGTGTGGTGAAGTTAAGAGAGAGAGATTGATGAAAGTCTGTTTCTTTCTGAAAAACTGGCTGGGTTTACAGACCTCACTCCAAGCTGACAGATGGCACTGCTGTGAGTTGAAGTGTGTGGGTTTCTCTCTCTCTCTCTCTCTCTCTCTCTCTCTCTCTCTGTGTGTGTGTGTGTGTGTGTGTGTGTGTGTGTGTGTGTGTGTGTGTGTGTGTGTGTCTTTTAATCAAGTGTGTGTGTATTGCTTTGAGGAAGTACTCAGTGTTAGCCTTGGTCTAAGCATTATACAGAGATGTTTTTTTTTTTGTTTGTTTTGGAGCCATGCGGAGCATTAGCCCTCGCTGGGTGGCGGAGCCGCAGCCGCCTGGCACCGCTAACCCCGCTGCCCCCGTCGTGTCCACCTGTCCCACCTACGAACCAATCCTGTCTCCACACTCAAACCAGTTCTGTTGACTCTGAACATTAGAGTTTATTATTACAGAGAACCTCCAAGCAGTGGAGGCGCCATAAAGCAGCGGAACATACAGTATGTTAGAAAGGAATCTGTATTGAGCTTCTGATCGCTCTTTGATCGCGTAGTTAAGCGAGCCTCCTGCTAAATTTAGTCTCTTTCCCTTTAAATAGATAAGGGGGTGCCTGTTCTGCTCTCTGGGATCTCCCCAGGCAAGTGAAGTCAAGGAATTCTCTCACGGGGGGGAAAACAGCGAGGGGAAGTCGGTGCAGCGGTGAAACGGTGTCACAGAGCAAGTAGGATTTAATAATAATAATGAGTGATGGTGACAGGTGCTTTAGCACTGGGGCCTGTTAAACTTGCTCTGATGTCAACACGTCTTCTGAGCATAGCAAAGGAGGGCCACCGGTTTAACTGATTAAACTGTCATTCTCTGTGTCTCTCCTACACACACACGCATACGCACACAGACGCGCACGCTTTGGTTCTGTAGCGCTGTGCTAGTTACAGAGAGCGCTGTGTGCACAATGTGGGTCAGGCTGTCGCCGTTGTCTCGGTTCCTGACAACACTCGTCGGTTTGGACACACACAGCTCCTCAGGCTCACACTCGCTCATATGCGCTTACATATGCTTCCACCCACACACTCCCCCAGCGCGAGGCCACCCACCACACGCCACTTCTGCTGCCGTTTTGGCAAACCAAACCTAACCAAACTGGGATAGGAGAGTAGGAGATTGTGTCATGGCTGCCTGCCTGCCTGCCTCAACTCATCTTCTCGGATTTCAATTAGTTAGCAAAAACAAAAATGTTTTCGTGTATTTGTCAAAGCAGTTGGTCTTGCTTAATTAATTTCTCAAGTTAAATCAGCTTTCAGGAAGTTCTGTGTGGTTCCGTCCTTCTTACTGGTGCTAGGTGGCGTTTGAACTTATTTATAGCTCAAACTGGGCAGCGTGAATCGGAACATGATGAATACTGTGATAATGAGGATCATGGGGAAATAACTGATGCGAAATGTCTGCTTGTTCCACATACAGGACCTACACAAAGAATAACTCGCTTGTTGATTATTTTCTTGTCATGACACCAAAGAAAATATTCTTTTATGTGATGGATTAATGAAGGAATGGCACATTTTTATTCCTGTCCGGATATAGTTGTATTTACTTTATCGCTCAAAAGTTTTGGGTTCACTTGCAAATTTCTTTGTGTTTGTTTAGTAATAATTATTTTCTACATTCTACAACAATACTTCAAAGTCACCAACCTCAGAAATCACCAATTAACAAACAGCACCTCGGATTAGAGCCGTTATGAAGCCTTTACAGAGCATAAATATCAGATGCATCTCAATATCAACTGTTCAAAGCAGATTATTATATATTTTGGACACCTTCGGTATTGTTTTATAATGTAGAAAGAAATAAAAATCAGGAAAGATCATGGAGCTGGAAAGAAGCGGTAGTATGTTTATTGTTTGTTGTTATAAAAACATTATATAATTCCTGATGTCAACTAATTCTCTTCCTCTCTTTCTCTCTCTTTTAGTTTTCTTTCTATTTCTCTCTCAAGTTTATGAACTAGAAAATACTTGGGGACCCTGAAAGAAAACTTACATAAAAAAATCCTACATAAATGACGCCCTATCGTCACCCTGTACACTCTCTCTCTCTCTCTTCTCTCTCTCTCTCTCTCTCTCTCTCTCTCTCTAATCCGTCTACGCTGGGCTGTCACCGTACAAGTCCTTACGAATAATCTGTTGCTATAGCAACAATAACAAATTCGAATTAGTGCACGAGTGCAGAACTTGCAGCCAAAACTCACTTGCACAAGAATATTTCATGTAAACATTCACCACTTTCCCCCAGGCATCCGTTACAATCGCAAGCGTGTCGTAAACGAACAGGTTTCGTATCGTTTTCTCAGCGAAAGGAAACGTGTTGCAATCCGTGTCCGCGGTGGCGACGTACTGCTCACCAAACGTCTTAGGTAGAAACACACCGGGGTTTTCCTTTCATGCTGCGTTTGTGTGGAGTTGCTCGATTTTAGGAAATCAACAGGCCTTCTGTTTACTGATCTCAGCAAGGTTTCACGCAGGTGTGTGTGTGTGTGTGTGTGTGTGTGTGTGCATGGTTACCAGGGTGGAACAACAGAGATAAGAGGAGAGAAAGAGGAAACGAGCGTGCTCTCTGTCCGTGTCACATACACACAAACACACACTCACATACACACTCTTCCTCCTCCTCCTCCTGTAGCCTGTTGCTTATTCCCTCCATCTCTGTGCGAGTCGCGTGTGTGGACGGACAGTGCTGGACCGGAGAATCAATCCTACTCTTTGGTTGGCCACTACTTTCAAAGGGGGCCGGCTCACGGCTTGTGTACAGAGAGTGAGAGAAAGAAAGTAGGAGGAGGGGGAGTAGTGAGGGAGAGAGAGAGAGAGAGAGAAAGAGGGGTAAAAGCAAAAGAAGGCAGCGATCAGAGAGAGAGAGAGAGAGAGAGAGAGAGAGAGAGTGTGCGTGGGCGTTTTGTTTTGCGATGGCAGCACGGCTTAGAGTCGACAGTGCGCGTGTCTGTCTGAGCCGCACTCGTTCACCGATTCTCCTGCTCTTGGACGCACGCAGCCCGTTGCCTTAAGCGCGCTGATCAGAGTGAACGCTTGGAACCATTCAGAAAAGGATTCAAAGGAATCATCACAGAGCGTTCGCAAAACAGGATCGAGAGCAGAGTAGTCTCTCCTCGGTGATGGTGAGTTCTGCTGTGTTTCATTCCAACTCTTGGGTTTGTTTTTGCCTTGAACAAGTGGAGGTGCTTTTTTTGCATTAAAGGAATTCTTCATGCTTTTACCTCTGGATGTCGGATTACACCAGAGGAGGAGAGAGAGAATGAGAGAGAGGAAAAGAGGGAGAGAGACTCCATGATTTAAGTAAAGAATGTGTGAGTGGAGGAAATGAGGAGGGAAGAGTGTGTGTGTGTGTGCGCGTATGTGTGTGTGCGCGCGCTGGGCTTCTCACGACACGCGAGGATAGTTCTCTAGCACTAGCGCTCTTCTGTATCTCATCAAGGCGAAGGGAGCTGTAATGACCACAAATGGAGCGAAGGACTCCAAAACTGCATGAGTCAGAAAAGCCAGGAACCTTCTCCCTTCCCTGTGCCCCCTCCCTCCTTCCCTTCTTCCTTGTCTTCTTCCTTCTCTCTCTCTCTCTCTCTCTCTCTCTCTCTCTCTCTCTTTCTCTTCTCACTTTTGCATTCCTGATTTTTTTTTCAAGTTTTTAATTTAACTTTTGCAGAGCTTTATCTTTTTTTTTTCAACATTCTACGAGTTCCCCAGCTTCATAATGCTGCATAAAAAAAAAAAAAACATCTGTATATTCCTTTAACAACAGATACTGTTATCACGAGTGCATTGACATGTGCAGCTGCGCACCTGAATGTTCTCGCTTTCTCACGCCAAGCACTTTCTCTACCCCTGACATTTACAACTGGGGGGAAAAGGGAAAACAAACCAAGCGTAATTGAGACTTTCATACCTCACTCACAGCTCATCAAGAACATCAGGTCGTACTTCTTCAGCTCGTAACTGGTAACAAAGTGCCGTCTCTTAAGCTGTAACTTCCTCAGTGGCCATGAGTTTACAGAGCGTGTTGGTAATGAGGAGTTTATTATTCCCGGCAGGCCTGACTTACTTGGGAGGTAGACAGCGAGGTAGGGGAGAGAGAAAGAGAGAGAGAGTCCTCACTACCCTGCTCTTAAGACCGTAATTATTTTTCTGTCACTAGATATCGATCACATTAGAGACTGGCACGAGTGAGTGGGCTTTTTTATTTTCCTCCCCTCAGTGGTAAAGTCATGTTCATTTAAACTGGGTGTAATCATAACGACTCAATCTTTTTGGTGGTCGAAAAGAAGGACCTCTGTATTTTAACACTGGCATTCGATTCTATAAAAAGTTTCCACTCGAGTACACTAGAAGTGCAGTCTTGTTTTTTTTTTCTCTCTCTCTTCAGTAAGAAAATGGAAAGACAGAGAGACGGCCAGCCTCCCAGTCAAAAGTTTGGACACACTTTCTAATTCCACAGTCTTTCCTGATTTTTATTTCTTTCTACAATTCTGACGGTGTCTAAATTACGCAACAATCTCCTTTGAACAGTTGAGATGTATCTGCTACTTCTGCTCTGTAAAGCTTCATAACGGCTCTAATCTGAGGTGATGTTTGTTAATTGGTGATTTCTGAGGCTGGTAACTCTAAATGAACTTCTTCTCTGCAGCAGAGGTGAGTTTTGGTCTTGATTTCCTGGGAGGGTTTCATGAGAGACAGTCTCATGATTGTGCTTGATGGGTTTTGCAAATGCACTTGACACAATAATGTTTGTGCAAGAACTATTTCAGAACAGCTGACTTTCGTGTCTTGAAATACATAACTGTTACTTAATTACTTAATGCTGTACGTGTTAACTCATAGTTTTGAAAAGAAATGAATCCAAATTTGTGTCCACACTTTTGACTGGTACTGCAGACACCTTATTGGTGCCGAAGGGGAAAAAAAATCCAGTGTGATTGACGGTCTCATGGGTGTGTTTTGAACTCTCTGATATTAACTGACTTTGTAAAAAAGCCCTGTCCCTTCTCTGAAATTCATATTGGTAATCTCTTGTCTCGAAAAAAAAAAATAAAAATGAAATCATCTCCCCTACTGTGAAAGTAAATGGAAGAAAGTTTTGAAATAAAATCCGTCAGCGTACGTTCTGCCACCCAAAAGAAACCCCCTGAGTAGAGCCGTAGCTCTTGCAAAATCTTAGAGAAGGCAATTAAAGATGCCCTCTGGCTGACTTCCTTTAAAGCTGCATCTCGGGTACATCCTCGTGGACGGAAACCCTGAGGAAGATATCTGACTCACCGGAGCAATAATAACTCGCTTGGAAGAATCGCAGGTTCCCTCAAGGGAGAGCTGCTGCCTGTGTCTGTGGATGGAGATGTCTAGACTGTCATGGTGAATAAAGGAATAATCTCTGAACCTACGCATCCATCATTGACCAAAAGAACCGATATGTAAACCCTTCATCAAGTGCAAAACAAGTGAGCGACCGAGACGCGGAGTTTCCAAGTGAGATTAGGTCGAGCAGTTCACACGCAACCACTCATTAAAATGTCACGGTTCATTTTGTCCCATCTTCTTTTTTTCTCTCTTTTGTTGTTGTTTTTCAGTCAGTTTGGTCAGGCCTGAAATCTTTTTTTTTTTTTCACATCTAATCAAGCTTCCTAACAGCCCACGTGTGCTTGAATACTGAAACGACCACACCAGCGGTTCTCACATGTCCGTGATATCACCGGAGACTAAGCGCAGAGCCCAAACACTGACATTTTTTTTCTTTTTTCCCCTCTTATCAGTTTAGTGCGAACCTTTATTGACAGCTTGGAGAGGAAGTGGTGATGTAGAGGATCTGGCAACCCTAACCAAGTGCGCAGCTGTGAAAGCCTTTCGCTTTGGTTACCTTTTTAGTGTGGTTGGAAACTCTTCCCCCCCCCCCCCCTCACGAGTTGCTTTGTACAGTGTCTGCAAAAACCTTATTACCTTTTTTTTTTATTGTAACTGCAAATTTTTAATGATGTATGTTTTAATAATCACTTAACTCTGTTAACTAGGAACCAGTTTTAATGGCATTACAAATTTGACAAACAAAACCAAAAGAAAATTACTAAAGGTAGGGAAAAAAATTACCAATCCAACTGAATAGAATAATTATATAAAGCTTGACCTTAACAAATTGTGATTGTGAAAATGTTCAAGCTACAAATAAAAGCTAATAAAATAATGCACATGTTGCAAAATAAAACGAAGGTGTAACTCCAGTTTAAACAACGAACACTTGTTTCAAACCTAAAAGGTCAAGGAACAAAAGCAGAGGCTTTCTAGTTGCCAAGTTTCAGCCACAGATGTAAGATTATAGACAGTGTGAGAATCAAAAAATACTCAAGAATAAATCTTTTTCACCAATCAGTATCATTACTTTCCATTGAGGCGTTCAAGGACAGAGGAAGTCTGTAAATGTAGACTACACAAGCATGTCACATTATTCTCTTATTCCACCTGAAAATGGAAGAACCCTGGCAAAGTGAGTTTCTGGGGATTCTAGATATTTTTTGTTTTTGTTTAGGAAAATCTTCTGCAGGAAATCCCGCGCTGTAAACGTCTTCAGCTTAATAACTTGACTCTAATATGCTGGTCAGAGCCAAGTTTAGCAATGTTGATTTTCAGGAAGGACCAGTGTTTTTCCTCTCTCTCTCTCTTTTTCATTCTCTCTCTCTCTCTCTCTCTCTCTCTCTCTCTCTCTCTCTCTCTCTCTCTTTACATGGGTGTAACTTTATTTTGACAACTGCTGAGAAAATGCAGGGTGGCAACATAAACAAGTACTGATTTATAGTAGATTTGCATACATAATTTCATACCATGATCCTCTTGTTGTATCAATCAAAATTTTTGAAAGAGTGTCACCTTTTTTTTCCTCATGGGAAGGGGGGCGGGCAGCAGTAGTTGACAATCCACAAATGAATATGGAGATATCGTCAGTTGCGTAGGTGCTTTGAACTCTCTAATATTAACTTATGCACCGTAATCTCCGCCCCTTCTTCCATCACGCATTCAGTGTTTTAGTTAGTGCACTTGTGCTGAATTACACTTTCCCGGTTCTCGTATTATGGAACGTCAGTGTTTTGAGGCTATTTATATGAATTAACCTTTATAAACGCTTGTGTGAGCTAATATTTAGCCAAATAATAATTGTTCCATGAAAATATTGGACATTTATAAAAAGAGCAGCTCTTGTTAGCTATTTGGAATGGATTAGGTTTATTAGCAATCAGTTTTATAGTTTATAACATTCTCACTTTCAGACAGCAATACATTTGTTTCTAGGAGGATGTGCTGTATATTCTACGAAACTTGGACTTCACAATTTGTTTCATATCTGGGTATGGGTCACCGATACAAGACTAAATACAACCATCGCTGTCCAGACCACAGTGGTATGAATGTGTGCGTATACACATATAAGGGGTTGTTATAGCATCCATAAGCTAGATAATCCCGTGTTTTAGGTCACGAGAAATGTTTACATGTAGTCTAAAACCGATGAGCAGCTTTTTATCCTCCAGCCGCCTACCAGTCAAAAGTTACTCTACTACATTCTAGAACAATACAGCAGTACCTCGATATATACAAGTTTAATCCGTTTTCCAGAGGCGAGTTCTTAACACTAATTTTCGTATTGGGGAATAATGTAACCCATAGGAAATAATGTAAAAATGCAGATCCGTTCCAGGCACCCAAAAATATTACCAATTTCCAACACTCTAATCATATCTTTGCATATAAAACATGTAAATGACATGAAATATGAAATAAGTAGACTAGACACTAACCCTTGATTTATGATTCCTCTTGGCACCGGCTGCTTTCAAAACAAAACTGCCATTTTCTTCTTGATACCGTCCTGGAAAACATTCTTAGAACCAATAGTACTATGCCTTCTCTAAATCTTGCACAAAATGCCAAAAAAAGCGCAAACAAGTTTTAAACAGCTCCCGGACGTACGCACAACTTAGCCGGCGTTCGGTTAGGCTCAGATTGTTCGCTCTTATGCCGCAAATGCTTTATGTGCCAGGGAAAATTTCTTGCAAAATTTCAGTTCTTAAGGCGAAAATTCATGAACCAGGGTTTGTATGCCGAGTTACCACTGTAATGGATTTTTTATTTTTTTTGCAAAACTATGAAATGGCATTAGGTAATTAATTAACAAGAAGTCGGTTGTTATTTTAAACACGAAGTCAGTTGTCCTGGAATAGTTCTTGCAAGAACAGTATTGTCGTATTTGCATTTGCAAAAACCATCAAGCCCCAAAGACCAAAACTTACCTCTCCTGCAGAGGAGAAGTTCATTTAGAGTTACCAGCCTCGGAAATCACCAATTAACAAACAGCCCCTCGGAATACAGGGCATAGGTAGCAGATACATCTCAATATCAACTGTTTAAAGGAGATTATTGAATATTTTGCACATTCAGCATTATTTTATAATGTAGAAAGAAATAACAATCAGTAACAACTTGGTGTGTGTGTGTGTGTGTGTGTGTGTGTGTGTGTGTGTGTGTGTGTGTGTGTGTGTGTGTGTGTGTGTGTCAGCCAAAAAATTTATGCACACTTCAGGAAAAGAAAAACTTGTATAAATATTTTAATACTAAATTTATTGCTATGTTATATATTGATATATATGATGATATGATACTAATATGATATTAATATAATGTACATCATACTATTTTTTTTTCTTTTCCTGACTGTGTGTGTATGTATGTATGTGTATACACACACACTGTTTCTGCCTCAGACAAGTGTTTTGTAAAAGGGGGCTACATCGAAAATGTACAATGTTTTAACGCCCACCCAAACCCAACTCCCAGTGGTACCACCACACAGGCTTCCTCTGTAGGGTTGCCAGATTTGCTGAGGGCTTAATCAGAGCAACAACAACAACAAAAAAAACATAAAGCCCATACACTCAAATCGGAATTAAATTGAACTCGTCGTGGTCAGTCTGAACCATGATGTATTTTAAAAAAGAGGAAGATGAACAGTTGAAAGAAATCTAAAAATGATTAAATGCTTAAAATCCATTTCAACTCTCACACTCTGCACATGTACACGATGCTCGCTGACTGAGCTGTGGTGTACTGCTTGCTTTTTTTTTTTTTTTTTTTTTTTTTCCCCCCTCCCCAACATTTTCTTGACATCCTGAACTAAGAAAAATCTCAACAGGAACCATACCATCTGATCATACGACATGATGTGCACCGTGCCTATAAATGGAGAATTTACACCAACTGTCGTGGCTGAGTTTATTTAAAGTCTTTTATTGAATACACCAGTTTCAGCTAAGCGTAACCAGCTGCAAAATAGTTTACAAAACCCTAGATTAATCCACCTGGTTATAGATAGCTGTTCAGGTAAATGAAACACTTTGTTAATACCTGAGCACGAGAGTCAAGGACACGCTTTTTATTCTTAGCCCAGGATTCCGGTCCTCTTACCACAAATGCCGTTTTTCGTGTCTACTATCGTCTACAGAAATGTTTCATTGCTTTTTCCCGCGCAACTAAATGATTCTTAGCTCACATTAACATTATTATCTCAATCAGGGTTCCTAAATAACTCATAACTGGGCCATCACACGTTTTGCACCAGAAAGGTTATATAAAGCATTTATATAACCGGCTAACATTTTGTGCCTCTGTCCCATTTAACACATAACCCAGTGCTGCCTGCTTTGACTTTCATCATCGACATCCTGCAGCCTCTCTGTGATTGTACATGAAGAGCTTTATGGATGTATTTAGAGAACATCACGATCCTCCTCGTAGAGGAGTGCGTGTACACATGGATTTCTCACATGTGGGCAGTATGATGAAGGAAATATTACAACACATTGCTTGTAAATTGTAATATTGTAAAATGATGAATTGATATGTTAATTTGACAAAACCAGAAGTAAAAACAGCTAAATGTTATACTTTAAATCCTGATTTGAAAAAAAAAAAACCATACACGTCATATGTCACACCTATGGTATGAAAAAATGATGTCACTATTCGTCTGATCACTTGGCTGTCTTCACTGGGATAGCAAAAAAAAAAAAAAAAAAAAACCTCCTGATTAATTTGCCGTGTTGGACATTGCGAGTGTTTATCAAGTACCAGATCTCAGATAGCGACAAGGTGTGTGCATGTGTGTAGCGTGACCGATTTGGACCCCAGCACCACAGTTGATGCGGGACATGGTGGGGACTTTGGCACAGCTCAAATAAGTACATCTGTTTTGCTCTCAGGAAATCTCTCTATGGTCTGTGTTTCTTTCTTTCTCTCTCTCTCTCTCTCTCTCTCTCTCTCTCTAACTCCCTCTGTATCTCTGTTTCTATTCATCTCTTTTTTTCTTCTTCTTTTTTTGTCTCTCTCACTATTTGTCTTGCTGTATTTCTCTCTCTCTCTCTCTCTCTCTCTCTCTCTCTCACTCTCTCTCTCTCTGCATCTTCATGTTGATTTCTCTTCTTCTTTTTTCTTTGTATTTGTCTCTTTGTTTTCGGCTCCCCGTGTGTCTGTCTTTTTCTGCCACTTTCCTCTCTCCATCTCCTGTGCCTCTTCCTTTTTTATTTTTATATATCTTCTTCTTTTCCTCTGGCCCTCTGTTTTTCTTTCTCCTCTTTACCATCCATCTTTCATTGTGTACGTCTCTGTTACGCCACCTGTTTCATCTCTCTCTCTCGCTCTCTCTCTCTCTGTATTTTTATCAATCCTCTCTTCTGACTTCATTTATCTGGATATACAGATGCATACTTCAAAGTTCAGAGTAAACACAGTAAACAGAATGTCTGCCAGGCATACGGAGCCAGTAATTACTTCTCATCAGCTTCCTGTTTAACCATAAACCCTCCCTCCATCCCTCCCTCCCAGTCATCTGTTCATTAACACGGTCGATGGGGGGAAACTCCAATTTTTTTTCCCTTCCTCTTTTCCTTCGACTAATCACACCGCCTCTTTCACTCACTGACAGATCTCGAGGAGTTACCCTGACCTCGCCTGTCGTATTGTGGAAGAGTGATGTATTAGCTGATGAACTGCTTCACCTTGTAAACTCTGTGCGAGGTTGTGCAAGTTCTCTCTTGCTATAAGGATGTTGTACAAAATGACCAAACATGCGTGGGAGAATGCAAATGCTCTCAAGGGGGGAAAAAAAGTCCATGTACTTTGCATGTGACATGACCGTATTGTAATGCGGTTCTATCTGGCGTGTGGGTTAGCGTATACTCTTCAAGCAGATTTTCTTATTATAATTTTTTTTCTAGGTGGTTCGATCTGTTCAGATTTATGCCGTTCTGGAATTGCATCCTTGATCCCGCTTTCGCTCTGGAATTCCGTCTGAGTGAAAAGTCTCATTAGAGAGTGTCAACTCTGTCTATAGCCGAGCGTAATCGATAAACCACACACACTTGTGGATGTAGATGGGAACGCTTTTACAGAGAGGGAAACACTGAAGAGATGAGGAACGACTACTCAAGGTGGCAGAGCACAGAAAACTATGGCGAGAGGATGGATTGTAGGAGGGAGCTGCTGGGGGAAGGAAGGAAAAAAAAACATGTGGGCAGACTGCTGGCACTTTTCTCTCTCTCTCTTTCTGTCTTTTTCTCTCTCTCTCTCTCTGCATGGCCCGAACCCAACACATCAAAAGCTCATTCTGTCCAACCTCAGAACAGATGGCCTTAGAACAATAATATTATGCCTACGCTCTTCTCCTCTACCTCTCATCTCTCTTATTCTTTTCTTTTGTCTCTCCCACTCCTTCATTTTACACTGCCTTCTGTTGTCTGACGTCCTAATAATCCCATATTTCCAGCGCAGACCGAATGTCTCACTTTGTTTTAAAAAAAAAAAAAAAATTCTTTTCTCACATATAATTAATCACATGAAGTTTTTTTTTCTTTCTTTCTTCTTCCTCCACTTTCTATTCTTTCTTTATCGATAACACCTTCTCGTTGTCTCTCTTTCCAGGGCATCTGGCGTATCCCAGTAGATGAAATCGATCGTCCGGGTAGTTTCGCATCTCATATGAACAGATCCATCGTGCTGCTGCTGGATGTTCTGTCTCAGTTAAGGGATCACGACACCCTGCTGAAGATTTCCCTCATGCTCCAGAGAACCCCTGACCAGGGAAAGTAAGATCCGCTTTTTATATGCTTCATGAACATTATTTTATATCTGTTTCGTAAACGGACAGCGATGAAAGGGGATATTTTAAGGAATGTCTGTCTTCTGTTACTCATGGTACGAGTGGTACATTGCTCTCGCACCTAAACATGCTTGTGTCTGAATTCTTTCCATTTTTTAATTAATTAATTATTTTATTGAATTTTTTTTTTAAGGAAATATTTGCGGGATGTGGACCGGCAAGTCTTGGCAAGGCGCGCCTTTTTCTTCACTGTGAAAGTGCTGGAGGACAATCTGGATAAACTCACTGCGGTATGACAGCCAGTCTGCTCTTCTTTCTCTTATCATTAGTCTGTTAGCTCAGGCGGAATGCTCTTCATGCCGCTGTTACTGTGCATTCTGATTATGTGTTATTCACCGTGACTCGCACGCCGCACGAAGCAGGGTTCAGCGAGGTTCAGGAGGGTTTAGCCCTAACGATTAGCCTGTCCGGACCTCTCTTCATTCATTTCATTTCGTTCTCTCGTACAGGTGTCTGATCCTTCTCCTAAGCCTTCTACTTCCTCCATGGGTGAAATGACCACAGCTGACGTGTCCAGCCGGCCTCCCGCTACAGAGGACGCCAAACCCTCTCCACCCGCTAAACCATGCCTTCCGGACTCGTCCTCGATGCCATGCATTGATATCACAAACACAGGACCGTCCCAGCCTATGGCTCCTCTCTCTCAACCTACTCTAGAACTAGGAAACCAGAACCAGGGCACATCAGCAAACTCTCAGCCCAGAGACGGTATCTCCACCCCGGTGGAGCCCATGGAACTCGAACCTGGAACATGGACAGGCGCTCCGAAACCAGGTCTCCCACAGTCAACCACCGACGGTGTCGGTGTTTCGCACGAGCAAGGAAACCCCAGATCTGCGGCCGAGGAGACGGAGAGACGTCTGGACAGCGCCCGGACTCCGGAGCTTTCTCTGGAAGAGCTGAGCATTAGTTCCAAACAGCAGCTGATGCAAGTTCAGGCGAGCGCAGGCCAGAAAGGAGCTCACGCTACGAGCGCAGCGCGGCCGAACAGGAAGAGGAAGCTGCTGGAGGATGTCGAGTCTGGCAAGACGCTCTTATTGGACGCGTACAGAGTGTGGCAGCAAGGGCAAAAGGTCATGGCCTACGACCTGGGGCGCATTGAGAAGATCATGTCAGAGACGTACATGCTAATCAAGCAGGTGAGTCGAATATACTCATTATAGAATAATAAATATATGTATATATGTGCAATATTCGATAGCTACAGCCCTACTGGTCAGTGTTCACATTTATTATTTTTCGCTCCGATGCAGCAGAAGGCAGTAGCATGTGAGCCACCATTAAAAACACAGAGAACAAGAAAACAAGGAAGTCAATCTCCAGGTTATGCCTCATATCAATATTTCGGGAAAAATGCAGAGTCATGCTCCCACGTACGTGCCTTCCTACTTTATCAGCTATGATTGTGTAGATCAGAGGATGAGATCGGCGTGTGCTACTGAGATCTCGTAGGAGACTGCGGGCACTGATGATGTCACATCCATCTGTGCCGGAGTACAGTGTGTCGTTCTCGAGACCACCTTTTCCATCGGTTCCTGAGCGCGGGACGATTGTATTCTTGATTATCAAAATGAGCCTGACTTTTAGGTCAAGTGTTCTCGGAAACGATCCCAGGGCCCTGATTCGCAGTGCACAGTTTTGATAGCAAAAGGCGGGTGGTCATGAAGTTATGGCTGATACACCGTCTATATTGCTATAAATATACATCAGCTATTCAAACAACCTTAAATGTTCTTTAGCTCAAGAATGAAGAAAGCACAAGTTTTTACAGACTTAATCCCAAACATTTAAATTATATTTTCTTTAAATATCTTTTTTTTTTCCAGACCGTCGAATCCTACTGTTTCTCTCCTTTTTTTTTTCCCTTAAACGTTCTCCAACTTGTGTTTCTTTATTTTCCACTATGACTTGCAGTGTTTTTGCTGTCAGCGTGAAATGTTGACAACACGTCTCTATAATGGTGTAATGACGGGGAAATCCTCAGCCCTCCGTCTGATGACTCAACATGAAAGCAATAAATGTTTTAGGGGAGATCCAAAAAAAGCCCGGCATCATTCGCCAGACCACGTGAGACAATGTCTGTCTCATCACGACTGTATTAAAAAAAAAAAAAAAGAAGAAGCTGAAAGCATTTCGTTAGCCAGCAGAAATCAGGATGTCACAGTGTTTGCATATACACAGTGACGTGCATAAGTATTTCCTCCGCTTGACCTTTTTTACAGTTGTAGTAATGGAAAATGGACCTAACATGGACATAATTGGGAAATGTCAGGAATTTGCCCCTAATGCTGAAGTGTGAGGATAAATTTGTTAGGACATTCAGGATTATGATGTCTAAACAAACCTCGCCATACATGGATGTGATAGGCTTGAGTTAAACTACGAGTCACGAATGCACTGGCGTCTTCACCTCTTCATCAGACGTGAATCTTTGTCCTCGTAGGGCTGGACTAAGCAGGTGAAAGTCCGATGGCGCGAGATCAGGACTATAGGGAGGATACATCAGCCGTGGACCTTCTTGATGGCTGACACTTCTTGACCGTCTTTTCTGGTCATTCATTCACACTTCTTCGACGAAAACACACTTTCTCGATACTGCGCACAAAGTCTTCGAATAAATAACAGCACCAGGTTACACCCTCAAACCACAAAGAAACAATCACTGCACACTAGTCAGTTTTTTTTTTTTTTTTTGAAATCACTGTGAAACATTAATTTTTGCTCGCACCGCAGTTACAAATGAACTGATAAAACATGTTCACACTTGCACAGCAGTGACTGTAGCCTTGAACAAAAGCAGCCAACAGAGGTTTTAATATAACCAGAGTGCAGATCATTTTTGACTTGCTGTCATATAACTGAATAAATTTTTTCTTCATTTCTAATAAATATAACTGCCTCTACAAGAGCGTATATTTATGCAAACAACTTGAAGACTAAGGAGCTAATCCAAAGTCCAGGACAGATTTTTTAAATATCAAGGCAAGGTTTGATAGTATAACACGTCCCAAACTTTTGAACATCCCACGGAGTGAAATTAGATCTGTAAATGAAACAAACAAAACTCTAGCTAGATGAGGCCATCTGACACGCACACACAAAAAAATAAATAGTCAGCAATGGAGGCCAGAGACGCAACAGGGTGACTCTTAAGTTGTACCACCACCACCATGTTTCACCATGGAGATGGTGTTTCTATTATGTAAACGTGAACCTTTCCACTCATTACTTAGATTTTTCTGTGGAATCCTGTTTATGTGTACTTGTTGACTAATACTACTGAAGATTATTAAATCATAAGCCTGATAATCGCACAAACCTCTGCCTCTTCAATTACACCAAGGAGAAAAACAAACTGCTTAAGTTTCCATTAAGGCTATATCATTACATCGAGAGGATAATGGCTTATCCTCTAGCGCACACGTGCAGACAGACAAACAGTACAATATTCTACTAGTCCATTATCATCCTGTACCTCAGTCGCACTGAATCACCTCTCATTTCCCCTCTGGATGGTATAATTATATCTACCGCTGTTGTCTTTCTGTTACGCTGCAGCTTTCAGAGGTTGCAAGCAGTCTGCCTGATGTTCTGCGTATCGCGTGTTTGTTTTTTTGCGGTCGAATCAGCGAGTATCCGTGTTATCCAAGTAGTGTTAGTCCGTGTCGAGAGCAGGTTCTCGTGCTTATGGTGTGTCAAACCGGGTACATTAAAAATCTAATATTTATGTAGTTGTGAATTGACGTGCATCAGGGGTTCTCGCAGTGTAGGAAACACGCCCAGTGAAATCCAGCAAAGTATTTCCACAGCTCGCTTGATAATAGAGTCTAAAAGAGTGCTGATATCTGGCTAGGAATGAAGGCTTTCCTTTCTATACTGACACTAGCCAATTTAAGGCTTGAGGATTTGTCACCAGGGGTAATTTATTAGGGGGGAGAGAAAAAAGCAGCCCAGTAATCTACTATCATCCTGTTTACAGTACTGGCCACAGTTTACATTCGAACGCGCTCCACATGTTTTCTGAGGCATGTTTTTGTGATTTTATTGGATAGACTAATCAGACAATCTTTTCAGGATCAAAAGTATTCAGGTATGTGGAAACCCTAACAAACCTGAGCAAAAGACAGTACACCTGTAATATCGCTATAACAAAACAATGATGCTATAAAATCTTTATGGCAGTCTTGCTGATTCGTTGTGTAGCATAAAATAATGATCATCTACCCATTTGTTTTCCTTAAATGGTTTTAACTCACTTAACCAGTTAACTGCACTGCCTCATGAAATAAAAAGTCACACACATCAAAATTTTATTCAGTCACCTTTTTCTTTGATTACAGCACACAATGTGGTGATATTTCACTATGAAAGTGTTTTAGTGATTTCCAATAGTATTTTTTTTTCCTTGTCCACATTTCACATGACAAAGTTGATCCTTCCAGATTTCGACAATGTGTTGAAGGGTTCCTAACCCAGTCCTAATAATTTCAAATCTCTGTACTTGTTATATTTGCTTGATGCAGCCCAATAATTTGAAATGTGTGAAAATGATTTCTCATGCTTTCAGAACCACTGTTTTACAATCCGAGTCCTGAAATACACCTGTGCAAACGGGGAAGGAAAAATTCAGTACATTCAGGTCGTCAGCTGACTTTATTTTATTGCCAAATACTGTTGCTGAGTCTAGACCTGAGCAACCGAAGCAACCTCAGATCATAACACTGCTTCCAGGGGCTTGTACATACTATACATGATGGGTGCATTGCTTCATGTGCTTCCCTTCTTCTGACCCTTTTTATTGCTCCAAAGTCCAGTCTTTATGCTTTCTACCAAATCAAAGCCTTTTTTCTTATTAATCTCAGTAATGTGGTTTTCTTATGGCCATGCACATGTTTAGTGTCAGTCCTTTGAGTTCTCATCACATTGTGTACAGAAATACCCTTACTTTCACAATTAAACATTGCTCTGTTTTTTACTGTTGATTTTTTACCGTGCAACTTCCCCAAACATTTAAGTCCATTCTCCATTCGTTTTTTTTTCTTTTTTTCTGAGCACGTCTTCCACAAAGCTGACAGTTCAGCACTGTTCTTCAAGGTTTATAATTAATAATGTGTTAAAGGGTTCTGAACCAAGTTCTAGTCATTTCAAATGTCCTTAGTTGTTTTCTTTGCTTGATTCCCTTCAGAAATTGGGCCTTTCTTTCATTGTCATTCATTATTACAATACACCAGCCAAACACATTTAGTCTAGTCAGTTTCTTAGGTGACCAAACCATGGGACATGGCAGACCCTTGAGCGCTGATGTCCACTGTGGGTGTTCATACGCTTTGGAATATATGGATGGGACATACAGTTCTCCAGATCAGCCTTTTTTTCCTGTTCGTTATGAACTGAAGACATTTGTGTTTTAGATCAAAAGATTTTCATTTTCAGTTGTTTTTCCAAGACTTATACTGTAGCTTCTTTCAGTTTTGACAGGCTTCTCATTTCAGTCTCCTCTTCAGGAGGTGAAATGCTGCTCAATTTGGTTAAGGTCTGGTGATTCACTTGAATAGTCTAAAAACCCTCCACTCGCCACCCCCGCCCCCTAATGAAGTCGGTTGTCGTACTAGCGGTGCGTTTGGGGTCGTTGTCTTGCCTTGTGATGACGTTCCTCCCAATAAGCTTATTAAGAACCATTTTTCTGTC